>JZKD02S0579516.1:0-16160 GCA_000966675.3 Picea glauca
TGACCTTATCCTTACTGGTAGTGATTCAAAACTTTTAAACCATGTGAAAACCATCCTTAAGAAGAAATTTGAAATGACAGACTTAGGTTTTTTGCACTATTTCCTTGGCCTCTAAAAACCAATGAAGGAATTTTCATTTCCCAGTCTAAGTATGCTTGTGACCTTCTTCATCGCTTGCACATGGATCATTTTAAACCACTCCCTTCTCCCTTCCAGTCTGGAGTCAAGCTTACTGTCACCTGTACTTCTCTCGAAGTTGATGCCACCCTGTACCGTCAGTTAGTTGGTAGCGTCTTATACTTGACTAATAAATGTCCCGATCGTTCCTTTGTTATTGGTCTTATTGCCCAGTATATGCATACACACCATGAAGTCCATTGGAAAGCAGCTAAAAGGATACTTCTTTATGTCTGTGGTATAGTTAAATTCGAGATACATTATAGTTCAGGGGGACTCCTTTATTGGTTGGTTTCACTGATTCTGATTAGGCCGGCGACCCTAATGATCGAAAGTCTACTCCAAGTTATGTTTTCGACCTTAGTTCAGGATGTGTCACTTGGGCCTGTAAGAAACAACGGGTTATTTCACTTTCTTTAGCAGAAGCAGAGTATCGAGCAACAGTAAATGCAAGTCAGGAAGCCTTGTGGCTTCTACAGATCCTTTCAGAGTTTGGATTCCAGCAGCAACATCCGACCAGCCTTTGGTGTGAAAATCAAAGTTTCATCAAGATCGCTAAAGACCCAGTTCAACATCAGTGCAAAAAGAACATCGAGCTAGACATGCACTTCATCAGAAAGCTCATTCATGATCAAGTTAATGATGTGCTCTTTTTCCCTACAAAAGATCAAGTTGCAGAATTTTTCACAAAGTCTCTTACAAAAGAGAATTTTTCCAAACTTCCATCTATGTTAGGAGTTTAGGAAGTTGTCATTGAGGGGGGATAGGCTCTAATGCCTCCTTCCTTTTCCTATTGTGTCACTATTGTAAATCCTTCAATCTTATCCCAAGTTGTTCTTAAGGGGGGGTGTTNTAGTTAAGATCTACTTGGTCTAATGTGTCGTTAGGTAAAAGTGTGTTTCTTAGTGTGTTTCTTTAGTATGCATTAGTATGCATTTGTAGTTAGGAAATATGACGGTCACAATATGTTCCTTACACAGAGTGATCTGACGGTTCATATTCTCCTCGATCTTAATGGCCATTGATATGTGGCTTAACACCCGATTGTTCCATGATCTCTATTTAAAGAGCATGGAGGGTCATTTGTTGATGATCGATTGTGAGAAACTCTCTTGTAAAATCTCTCTATAATATTTTCTTTTGGAATGATAAACTGCTCCAAGTGGCCACGTTGGTTGGGGTCGTGGATGTTTCCCCGTTGGGGTTTTAACACTTCAAAACATCGGTGTGCTGATATTTGATCTGGTTGTGTGAGTGGTTATTGAAGGTGTTCATCCTATGTTGGAATACATGTGTTTTCGAATAATTGTCACTACAAGAATCATTGTCCTGAGTTAAAGAAAATGAAGGAAACACATGAGGCAACAATTGTCGAAGAAAAGGAACCCTCAAAGAAAGTCAAACAAGATGAAGCAGATTTCTTCTTCTAGTCAAGGTAACAATATCATTTTGGAACATAGTCCTTGTACATACCATGTTTACATAGTTCATGTATAACTATTTCTTAGAAGATAAGATGGTCGGTGAAACAACACCTATAGAAGAATAAAAAGATAAGGATTATTATTACGATGATTACTAGTCAAGTAATGTATCTGAAAAGATGAAGTACGTTGACAATCCTTGGTAACAATTCCTGTGGAAGCTATTATATAAGTAACAACTGCCAAATAAGCCGAAATCATAATCAAACTTGAAGAGACCAAGAAAAAGTCAAAACAGAAAGAAGTTAGCAATCAAGAGGAAATTAGAAAAAGACTTGTGACAGTTTGCAAAAGGCAATAAGGATGCAGATGGGAGCATGGACTCTCTTAGATATAGGGAGTTGATTATAGAATTCCAAAAAGAAGAGCATGCATTCATACATGAAACAAGGATTAGGAGGGAGATACTCCTAAATGATATGATCCATTGAGGATTATGAAGTATATTTCCACGCTCCCATTGAAAGTAGCAATCATGATAAGCAGCATGTGTTTAGAAGAAGTCTTCTTCCAAAAGAATCCTTAAAGTATCCTTAGTTGTCCATATACATCCATGATCCTATGATGAAAGGAAGAAGTTGGAAGATCAAGGAATGGAATCTATAAACGACTACATGGACCCAAGAGATAAAGAGAAACATGAGGAAAAACATGAAGATTCCAAGAAAGAAAGAAAATCCAGAACAACTAGTTATTATATCGAGAATCACAAGACTACCAGCTTGGTTTGAACCCACTAGAAGCAATCAAGAAGAATAAATGGAAGTTATGATAAAGAACAGTGTATGTAACAAAATATGAAAAAGACTTTTGAATGGAAGCATTGCGAGATTCATAGGTTCATCCAAAAGGAGGGAGAAAAACTATAACGACAGCTCACCAGTATCCATGGATTGGAATTTACATGTAAAATATTGTTCTTCCCAAATAAATCAAGTGAGAAAGAAGCTTATACCAGAAAGAGACCCATGTATGTAGATATAAGAAGACCTTGTATGGATTCAAAAAACCCAATGCAGAGTATCTCATATACAATAGAAGCATGGTGAAAACTTTCTATAACAGAGATAGCATATCATAATAGTTACTCAGAAGTCCGATATGATGGATTGCTAATCCATGGAAAACTCTCACGATGACAGAAGAAGTGCTACTTGGATATGTTTCAGTTTGAAATTTTCCATGATGTCATGAGGTAGTAGGAAACAGAAGTGTTGAAATCAACCATTATATGTTGTAATGATCAGAGTTATATGAAGCCTTCAAAGAAAACCAGTGTTCCATGGCAGACCAAAGTACATTGATATCAAGCATTATATTCTTCGTGATAAATTCCATAAAAGAGAAGTGGTTCTCCAATATATCTCCACAGATAAGTAGATAGCAAATATTTTGGTAAAGCCTCTATCCAAGATGAAAATTTTGCATACTTAACAAACAAGCTAGGGCTCATAGAGACGACTTCCTTATTGAAAAAGGAAGAGATTACTCCCAGGTTGGGAGGGAGCACTGATGCATTGTTGATATATGGACAATCATTTTTCAGTTCGAAAAATGGTTCAGGATGAGTAGTTCCTTTCCACTTCGGAAAGTGTTTTGAGATTTCTGACGGACAGGAATTTTCCAGTTCGGAAAATGGTCCAAATCGGACAGTCATTTTCGTAATGAAAATGGTTCGACAGATTGTTGATGTAACATAGACAAGATTCCCCTTGTGGCCAATGTGGGGGAATGGTATAGGACAGTCATTCTTCTTGGAAATCACTCTGAGTAGTGGTCAAGTAGAATGGTATGCATCATCGAGCAGACATTATTTTGAAGTTCACAATTGTGAGCAGTTTCAAAGAATGGTCTGTTTTGTAGGTTGGTGCAGGACAGTTGTTTCCTCGGGAAATGGTCCAAACAGTCATTCCCTAGGGCATACTCATTCTCTTCAAGTTACTCTATGATTAATGACGGAATAATGACCCATTTAGTTGAATGGTACAGGTTCAGCAACCAAGGATAGGCATTCCCTAGGGTAGACTCATTCTCTCCAGGTTGCACTATGATTAGTGTCAGAGGAATGGCCTAGTTAGGTGAATGGTCCAGGCTCATAAATCAGGGACAGTTATTCTTCTATGATTGAGAAGAATAGTCTAGATATCCCATGGATGATGTTTTACCTTATGAGGGCATGTGCTCTTCCATATATCACATATGAGAGTGGAAGAATGGCCTAGATGACTCAGTTTGTATCATGATATTGTTATACAGGTTGATATTGGATGATATGATCACTGTGGAGACTGTATGTCTTTGGACAGTAGTTGTATACCAATGTGTTGGATGTGTTCCGTTGTTTGTGACTATGTGTCACTTATCAAGTAGTCTTGTGCTACTTTGTGTGGTTTTGCACCACTAGATAGTAGTTGTGTACTACTATGGATAGACACAGTTGTGTTCTATTGAATGGAATTGTTTTGATTTCCATGAAGACCATTAGTAGTGTTTAAAATGATTACCATATAGATGGATAGTTAGTGTATGGTCCAGTATAGTTATTCTTCTGGGATGTATGTTCGGATTAGAAGAATAGTCCTTGTATCCCATGGCGTGGCTTCCAACATCTGTTGGAACAATTATTCTTCTAGGACATATGTCCATATTAGAAGAATAGTTCTTGTATCACTCTATGGAGTGAGTGACTTATTCAACATCATTACTTAGATGGAGTATGGAGTATGGCTTAAAGAAATGATGAATTTGATTTTGTCATATGATATTGATAGTGATGATGGTGCTTGTGATTTAATCATGAGATGGTCTGAGTGGCTATGATGATGCTACCGATTGAATGGTATGTTTTTTTCTCAATACCATGGCCTTCAATACCTCCCTAGCTAGGAGGGAGTGTTGATATTATGGTAGTTGTGGGAGGTATTAACCTCCACGTGTAACCCTAACAAGAACATAATATTATGGGAAGCAAGAAGAAACCCTAAAGCATTGGATATAACCCTAGAAGACAAGTCGACTAAACAAAATAATTTAATATTGAGTCTTTATCCTCTAGAAAAAGAAGTCATCCCAGATAGCTAAGAAAGAGAAATATAAATATAGGATGCCATAGCTCATTTGTACACACACAACTCACAACTGCATAAATATAGTGCGCACTGCAGAAATTTAGTAAGTGCGCAAGTCTGCAGAGTAGTTGCAGTTGCAGCTACTGCAACATGTATTTTCAGTTTTAGGCTTGGACTTTATCTTGGTTATGGTTTGGAATTTTTTCCTTGTACGCTATCTTTGGAGAGAGGTATGCTACATTGATTGGCTATTATTCCTAGGTTTTGCTTGCATAATCATTCTCTGTCAAGGTTAAGGTGCTCAGGGGTGGCTTCAGCCTATGGTTGGGTGACAATATTGATGTATTGTCTATGGTTAAACAAGCACACCTACTTTTCTAACACAGATGCTTGACCAAAATGTGCTTAGGAACCTGTTGTCCTGATCTCGTATTATGTTTTGTGGTATCCCAAAATGTACCCACACCCTTTTGAAGAAGAGCTTGGCAGTGACCTTCGTTGTGATACTCTTCTTCCAGGATGTCAAAATGGCCATCTTAGAATCAACCACCACAAAAACACATTCATTTCCCTGCTTGGTTGAAGGAATGCCAGACATGTAGTCCATCAAGATGGATTCTCAGGGCATGTCAGGAGTAGGAAGAGGGGTGTACAGGCCTTTCTTATTAATTTTTGGTTTGGTAATAGCACAGGCAGTGCAAGACCAGATGTACTTTTCGACTTCTTGTTGAAGTTTTGGCCAATAGAAATACTTTTGTAGCACTTCCATTGTCTTCTCCACACCAAAGTGTCATGCCATCTAATTGTAGTGAGATTCCCAAATCAGCTTCGCCCACTCACTTGAAAGAACACAAAGATGGCCCAGATGGCATAACAGTCTATCCTGGAGATGAATTTAGTGACGATCGTGTCTGCCCCAGCATATGGTAAGTGGTAGTAAATTCAGGATTGCTCTCATAGAGTTGTGTCCACCCTGAGGCCTCATGTCCACAGGAGTGGAGCATCGTGGTTAATATCACAATTGGGGATCAACTGAGGCAGTTAGCGACTTGATTGGTTCTCCCTATCTATATTTGATGTTGAGATGAAATTGTTGCAAGTATGTGGACCACTTTTGATGGCGCTCGTTATGCAATTTTCCTTATGTTTGCATGAACTTTAGAGGCTTGTGATCAATGTGGATGATTGTCTCCTTCTCCAGAATGTCATGCTTCCATTGGAAAAATCATTGTACAATGAAATACATTTCTTTGTCATAAGTGGGGCACTTACAGACTACATATGATAGTGTCTCACTATGATAGGCCATTAGATGACCGTGCTGAGTGAGAACCGCACCCACAGCATAATTAGAAGCATATGTCTCAATATCAAAAGGTTGTTGCATATGGGGAAAGAGAGCACTGAGGTTGAGCACAAGTGTTGTTTCACAGCATTGGATACTTTCTATTGTAAATATTCCCACCACCCTTCATCACTTGATTGAGGGCCCATGTGATATCGGAGAATCTCAACATGAACCTGTGATAGAAATTGGCAAGTCCCAAGAAACTCTGAAGCTCGGTTAGTGTGGTTCGGGCTAGCCAGTGATGAATGATCTGGATCTTGGTTGGATCCACATGCACACCATTCTCATCAACAATGTATCCTAGTTATTGGACCTTATTCATGTCAAGGATCATTTTTCCAAGTTAGCATATAGCTTGTGTTGTCGTAGAGTGTGAAGGACCTATTGAATATGATACACGTGTTATGCCCAACTCTTGTTGAAGATGAGGATATCATCCATATATACCACCACAAAATAATTGGTGAAAGTATGCAAGATATCATCCATCAACCTCATGAAAGTGGTTGGGGAGTTCGTCAAACGAAAGGGCATGACCTTCCATTCAAAAACACCCTCTTTGGACTTGAAAGCAGTCTTCCATGTATAAATATGTTCTATTGGGACTTGGTGGTAGACAAACTTCGGTCAATATTACTTAAGTACTTGGCTCCCTTGAGCTATTCAAGAAGGTCATCAATTCAAGGAATTTGGTACTAGTTCTTGAATGTAATTTTTTTTAGGGCCCTATAATCAATGCAAAGTCGACATGTCACGTCTTTATTCTGCACAAGTACAATTGGGCTTCCGCAGGGTGAGGAGATTGATCGGATGTTCCCCTTTTCAAGCATCTCTTGGATATGGCACTTGATTTTCTCATTTTCCATAAGAGAGCAGCAATAGACTATCCTATTGGGTAGAGGTGCATCGGGGGTCATATCGATTGAATGTTTGACTTGACATTGCAGAGGTACCCCAGTGGGTGAGGAGAATATGTCATCGTATTCCTCCACAACCTTGTCCACCTACTTCTACTACATGGAGAGGCCTTGTTTGGAGGCCATTGATGTTTCTATGACCATTTGTTCACTTAGAGAGAGAATCATAAAGAAGACAAATTTCTTGGTCTAGGAGATGACCTTCCTGCATTTCTTAGCAGAGATCAAATAAATGGCACTAGGTGGAGATACCTTTGGTATCCTATACAATTTTATGCCCAAAGTGATAATAAAACTATGAGGTCTACACTCATATACAGCATGATGTTTCCAAAAGAAAGGTTGGCCTAAAAGAACATCAAAAACTTTAAGGGGGGGAATATCACAGAATACATCATCCTTGAAGAGATTGATGTCATAGGGCAGGCAGCACTATTGTCTGACGTGGAAATCTCTCCCTTGGCAGATCCACCTGATGGTGTGAGGCTACAGATGTAGTGTTGTCAGCAGGTCTAATCGCTTGGCAACCTCTATTGAGATGAGATTCTTTTGACTTCCTCTATCAGCAATGAAGTGAAAAAGAGCACCCTTCACCCACATCTGCGAGTGGAAAATGTGCTCACCTTCCTTTGATTATTTGGGTTCACTTGGTTGAAACTTGGTGGTAGAAACAATGGCATTAGGTTCTACATCAATCATTTTTTCCCCTTGTCTGGTTCTAATTCTAAGTCAGAACCCACATCTGACTTTGAGGCTTTCAGCTCGTCCACCAACGACTGCTTTCAGTGACATTCATTGGTGTTATGCCATGGAATTTTATGGAATTTGCACCACTTTACAGTGTATGTCTTCATCTTCCCATTACCCTTCTTTGTTTCCAACTTGGACTGGTTCTCCTACGGTGGTCCATCCTTACTCTGTCCTTTTTTCTGCAGGTTGGGGCTGTTGATATTATGGTAGTTCCGAGAGGTATTTACCTCCACGTGTAAACCTAATGAGAATAGAATACTCTGGGAAGAAAGAAGAAACCCTAATGAGTTGGATAATAACCCTAGGAGACTTGTCGGCTCAAGAAGATAATTTATATTAGGTTATTAGCCTCCAAGAGAAGAAGTCGGCCAGAAGAAATAATATATATTGAATAGAGAGATACCCGGAATAAGAAGTCGGCCCAGGCAGTTAGCCAGAATTACTGTAAATACAGGAGGCCGGTATTCATTATGGTAGGCAGTCTCAGAATTACAGAGCAGCACTTGTGCGCACTGCAGTGCCTATTTTTGTGCACAGGTTTGGAGGAGAGCTTACATTGCAGCTACTGCAGCTAGCAGATCGATTTTGGCTTGGACTATCTCTTGGCTAGGGTTTGGACTATCTGATTTGCTTTTTTTGGTGCACTATCGTTGGGGAAAGGTGTGCTACCCTTTGTTTGTCTATCTNAATAATTGTCACTACAAGAATCATTGTCCTGAGTTAAAGAAAATGAAGGAAACACATGAGGCAACAATTGTCGAAGAAAAGGAACCCTCAAAGAAAGTCAAACAAGATGAAGCAGATTTCTTCTTCTAGTCAAGGTAACAATATCATTTTGGAACATAGTCCTTGTACATACCATGTTTACATAGTTCATGTATAACTATTTCTTAGAAGATAAGATGGTCGGTGAAACAACACCTATAGAAGAATAAAAAGATAAGGATTATTATTACGATGATTACTAGTCAAGTAATGTATCTGAAAAGATGAAGTACGTTGACAATCCTTGGTAACAATTCCTGTGGAAGCTATTATATAAGTAACAACTGCCAAATAAGCCGAAATCATAATCAAACTTGAAGAGACCAAGAAAAAGTCAAAACAGAAAGAAGTTAGCAATCAAGAGGAAATTAGAAAAAGACTTGTGACAGTTTGCAAAAGGCAATAAGGATGCAGATGGGAGCATGGACTCTCTTAGATATAGGGAGTTGATTATAGAATTCCAAAAAGAAGAGCATGCATTCATACATGAAACAAGGATTAGGAGGGAGATACTCCTAAATGATATGATCCATTGAGGATTATGAAGTATATTTCCACGCTCCCATTGAAAGTAGCAATCATGATAAGCAGCATGTGTTTAGAAGAAGTCTTCTTCCAAAAGAATCCTTAAAGTATCCTTAGTTGTCCATATACATCCATGATCCTATGATGAAAGGAAGAAGTTGGAAGATCAAGGAATGGAATCTATAAACGACTACATGGACCCAAGAGATAAAGAGAAACATGAGGAAAAACATGAAGATTCCAAGAAAGAAAGAAAATCCAGAACAACTAGTTATTATATCGAGAATCACAAGACTACCAGCTTGGTTTGAACCCACTAGAAGCAATCAAGAAGAATAAATGGAAGTTATGATAAAGAACAGTGTATGTAACAAAATATGAAAAAGACTTTTGAATGGAAGCATTGCGAGATTCATAGGTTCATCCAAAAGGAGGGAGAAAAACTATAACGACAGCTCACCAGTATCCATGGATTGGAATTTACATGTAAAATATTGTTCTTCCCAAATAAATCAAGTGAGAAAGAAGCTTATACCAGAAAGAGACCCATGTATGTAGATATAAGAAGACCTTGTATGGATTCAAAAAACCCAATGCAGAGTATCTCATATACAATAGAAGCATGGTGAAAACTTTCTATAACAGAGATAGCATATCATAATAGTTACTCAGAAGTCCGATATGATGGATTGCTAATCCATGGAAAACTCTCACGATGACAGAAGAAGTGCTACTTGGATATGTTTCAGTTTGAAATTTTCCATGATGTCATGAGGTAGTAGGAAACAGAAGTGTTGAAATCAACCATTATATGTTGTAATGATCAGAGTTATATGAAGCCTTCAAAGAAAACCAGTGTTCCATGGCAGACCAAAGTACATTGATATCAAGCATTATATTCTTCGTGATAAATTCCATAAAAGAGAAGTGGTTCTCCAATATATCTCCACAGATAAGTAGATAGCAAATATTTTGGTAAAGCCTCTATCCAAGATGAAAATTTTGCATACTTAACAAACAAGCTAGGGCTCATAGAGACGACTTCCTTATTGAAAAAGGAAGAGATTACTCCCAGGTTGGGAGGGAGCACTGATGCATTGTTGATATATGGACAATCATTTTTCAGTTCGAAAAATGGTTCAGGATGAGTAGTTCCTTTCCACTTCGGAAAGTGTTTTGAGATTTCTGACGGACAGGAATTTTCCAGTTCGGAAAATGGTCCAAATCGGACAGTCATTTTCGTAATGAAAATGGTTCGACAGATTGTTGATGTAACATAGACAAGATTCCCCTTGTGGCCAATGTGGGGGAATGGTATAGGACAGTCATTCTTCTTGGAAATCACTCTGAGTAGTGGTCAAGTAGAATGGTATGCATCATCGAGCAGACATTATTTTGAAGTTCACAATTGTGAGCAGTTTCAAAGAATGGTCTGTTTTGTAGGTTGGTGCAGGACAGTTGTTTCCTCGGGAAATGGTCCAAACAGTCATTCCCTAGGGCATACTCATTCTCTTCAAGTTACTCTATGATTAATGACGGAATAATGACCCATTTAGTTGAATGGTACAGGTTCAGCAACCAAGGATAGGCATTCCCTAGGGTAGACTCATTCTCTCCAGGTTGCACTATGATTAGTGTCAGAGGAATGGCCTAGTTAGGTGAATGGTCCAGGCTCATAAATCAGGGACAGTTATTCTTCTATGATTGAGAAGAATAGTCTAGATATCCCATGGATGATGTTTTACCTTATGAGGGCATGTGCTCTTCCATATATCACATATGAGAGTGGAAGAATGGCCTAGATGACTCAGTTTGTATCATGATATTGTTATACAGGTTGATATTGGATGATATGATCACTGTGGAGACTGTATGTCTTTGGACAGTAGTTGTATACCAATGTGTTGGATGTGTTCCGTTGTTTGTGACTATGTGTCACTTATCAAGTAGTCTTGTGCTACTTTGTGTGGTTTTGCACCACTAGATAGTAGTTGTGTACTACTATGGATAGACACAGTTGTGTTCTATTGAATGGAATTGTTTTGATTTCCATGAAGACCATTAGTAGTGTTTAAAATGATTACCATATAGATGGATAGTTAGTGTATGGTCCAGTATAGTTATTCTTCTGGGATGTATGTTCGGATTAGAAGAATAGTCCTTGTATCCCATGGCGTGGCTTCCAACATCTGTTGGAACAATTATTCTTCTAGGACATATGTCCATATTAGAAGAATAGTTCTTGTATCACTCTATGGAGTGAGTGACTTATTCAACATCATTACTTAGATGGAGTATGGAGTATGGCTTAAAGAAATGATGAATTTGATTTTGTCATATGATATTGATAGTGATGATGGTGCTTGTGATTTAATCATGAGATGGTCTGAGTGGCTATGATGATGCTACCGATTGAATGGTATGTTTTTTTCTCAATACCATGGCCTTCAATACCTCCCTAGCTAGGAGGGAGTGTTGATATTATGGTAGTTGTGGGAGGTATTAACCTCCACGTGTAACCCTAACAAGAACATAATATTATGGGAAGCAAGAAGAAACCCTAAAGCATTGGATATAACCCTAGAAGACAAGTCGACTAAACAAAATAATTTAATATTGAGTCTTTATCCTCTAGAAAAAGAAGTCATCCCAGATAGCTAAGAAAGAGAAATATAAATATAGGATGCCATAGCTCATTTGTACACACACAACTCACAACTGCATAAATATAGTGCGCACTGCAGAAATTTAGTAAGTGCGCAAGTCTGCAGAGTAGTTGCAGTTGCAGCTACTGCAACATGTATTTTCAGTTTTAGGCTTGGACTTTATCTTGGTTATGGTTTGGAATTTTTTCCTTGTACGCTATCTTTGGAGAGAGGTATGCTACATTGATTGGCTATTATTCCTAGGTTTTGCTTGCATAATCATTCTCTGTCAAGGTTAAGGTGCTCAGGGGTGGCTTCAGCCTATGGTTGGGTGACAATATTGATGTATTGTCTATGGTTAAACAAGCACACCTACTTTTCTAACACAGATGCTTGACCAAAATGTGCTTAGGAACCTGTTGTCCTGATCTCGTATTATGTTTTGTGGTATCCCAAAATGTACCCACACCCTTTTGAAGAAGAGCTTGGCAGTGACCTTCGTTGTGATACTCTTCTTCCAGGATGTCAAAATGGCCATCTTAGAATCAACCACCACAAAAACACATTCATTTCCCTGCTTGGTTGAAGGAATGCCAGACATGTAGTCCATCAAGATGGATTCTCAGGGCATGTCAGGAGTAGGAAGAGGGGTGTACAGGCCTTTCTTATTAATTTTTGGTTTGGTAATAGCACAGGCAGTGCAAGACCAGATGTACTTTTCGACTTCTTGTTGAAGTTTTGGCCAATAGAAATACTTTTGTAGCACTTCCATTGTCTTCTCCACACCAAAGTGTCATGCCATCTAATTGTAGTGAGATTCCCAAATCAGCTTCGCCCACTCACTTGAAAGAACACAAAGATGGCCCAGATGGCATAACAGTCTATCCTGGAGATGAATTTAGTGACGATCGTGTCTGCCCCAGCATATGGTAAGTGGTAGTAAATTCAGGATTGCTCTCATAGAGTTGTGTCCACCCTGAGGCCTCATGTCCACAGGAGTGGAGCATCGTGGTTAATATCACAATTGGGGATCAACTGAGGCAGTTAGCGACTTGATTGGTTCTCCCTATCTATATTTGATGTTGAGATGAAATTGTTGCAAGTATGTGGACCACTTTTGATGGCGCTCGTTATGCAATTTTCCTTATGTTTGCATGAACTTTAGAGGCTTGTGATCAATGTGGATGATTGTCTCCTTCTCCAGAATGTCATGCTTCCATTGGAAAAATCATTGTACAATGAAATACATTTCTTTGTCATAAGTGGGGCACTTACAGACTACATATGATAGTGTCTCACTATGATAGGCCATTAGATGACCGTGCTGAGTGAGAACCGCACCCACAGCATAATTAGAAGCATATGTCTCAATATCAAAAGGTTGTTGCATATGGGGAAAGAGAGCACTGAGGTTGAGCACAAGTGTTGTTTCACAGCATTGGATACTTTCTATTGTAAATATTCCCACCACCCTTCATCACTTGATTGAGGGCCCATGTGATATCGGAGAATCTCAACATGAACCTGTGATAGAAATTGGCAAGTCCCAAGAAACTCTGAAGCTCGGTTAGTGTGGTTCGGGCTAGCCAGTGATGAATGATCTGGATCTTGGTTGGATCCACATGCACACCATTCTCATCAACAATGTATCCTAGTTATTGGACCTTATTCATGTCAAGGATCATTTTTCCAAGTTAGCATATAGCTTGTGTTGTCGTAGAGTGTGAAGGACCTATTGAATATGATACACGTGTTATGCCCAACTCTTGTTGAAGATGAGGATATCATCCATATATACCACCACAAAATAATTGGTGAAAGTATGCAAGATATCATCCATCAACCTCATGAAAGTGGTTGGGGAGTTCGTCAAACGAAAGGGCATGACCTTCCATTCAAAAACACCCTCTTTGGACTTGAAAGCAGTCTTCCATGTATAAATATGTTCTATTGGGACTTGGTGGTAGACAAACTTCGGTCAATATTACTTAAGTACTTGGCTCCCTTGAGCTATTCAAGAAGGTCATCAATTCAAGGAATTTGGTACTAGTTCTTGAATGTAATTTTTTTTAGGGCCCTATAATCAATGCAAAGTCGACATGTCACGTCTTTATTCTGCACAAGTACAATTGGGCTTCCGCAGGGTGAGGAGATTGATCGGATGTTCCCCTTTTCAAGCATCTCTTGGATATGGCACTTGATTTTCTCATTTTCCATAAGAGAGCAGCAATAGACTATCCTATTGGGTAGAGGTGCATCGGGGGTCATATCGATTGAATGTTTGACTTGACATTGCAGAGGTACCCCAGTGGGTGAGGAGAATATGTCATCGTATTCCTCCACAACCTTGTCCACCTACTTCTACTACATGGAGAGGCCTTGTTTGGAGGCCATTGATGTTTCTATGACCATTTGTTCACTTAGAGAGAGAATCATAAAGAAGACAAATTTCTTGGTCTAGGAGATGACCTTCCTGCATTTCTTAGCAGAGATCAAATAAATGGCACTAGGTGGAGATACCTTTGGTATCCTATACAATTTTATGCCCAAAGTGATAATAAAACTATGAGGTCTACACTCATATACAGCATGATGTTTCCAAAAGAAAGGTTGGCCTAAAAGAACATCAAAAACTTTAAGGGGGGGAATATCACAGAATACATCATCCTTGAAGAGATTGATGTCATAGGGCAGGAAGCACTATTGTCTGACGTGGAAATCTCTCCCTTGGCATATCCACCTGATGGTGTGAGGCTACAGATGTAGTGTTGTCAGCATGTCTAATCGCTTGGCAACCTCTATTGAGATGAGATTCTTTTGACTTCCTCTATCAACAATGAAGTGAATAAGAGCACCCTTCACCCACATCTGCGAGTGGAAAATGTGTTCACCTTCCTTTGATTATTTGGGTTCACTTAGTTGAAACTTGGTGGTAGAAACAATAGCATTAGGTTCTACATCAATCATTTTTTCCCCTTGTCTGGTTCTGATTCTAAGTCAGAACCCACATCTGACTTTGAGGATTTCAGCTCGTCCACCAACGACTGCTTTCAGTGACATTCATCGGTGTTATGCCATGGAATTTTATGGAATTTGCACCACTTTACAGTGTATGTCTTCATCTTCCCATTACCCTTATTTGTTTCCAACTTGGACTGGTTCTCCTATGGTGGTCCATCCTTACTCTGTCCTTTTTTCTGCAGGTTGGGGCTGTTGATATTATGGTAGTTCCGAGAGGTATTTACCTCCATGTGTAAACCTAACGAGAATAGAATACTTCGGGAAGCAAGAAGAAACCCTAATGAGTTGGATAATAACCCTAGGAGACTTGTCGGCTCAAGAAGATATTTTATATTAGGTTATTAGCCTCCAAGAGAAGAAGTCGGCTAGAAGAAATAATATATATTGAATAGAGAGATACCCAGAATAAGAAGTCGACCCAGGCAGTTAGCCATAATTACTGTAAATACAGGAGGCCGGTATTCATTATGGTAGGCAGTCTCAGAATTACAGAGCAGCACTTGTGCGCACTGCAGTGCCTAGTTTTGTGCACAGGTTTGGAGGAGAGCTTACATTGCAGCTACTGCAGCTAGCAGATCAATTTTGGCTTGGACTATCTCTTGGCTAGGGTTTGGACTATCTGATCTGCTTTTTTTGGTGCACTATCTTTGGGGAAAGGTGTGCTACCCTTTGTTTGTCTATCTAGCCTAGGGTTTGCCTCCAGAGTGATTCTCTGTCAAGGTTAAGGTTCTAGGAGGGTGGCTTCGGCCTATGGTTGGGTGACAATAGTGATATTGTCAATGGTAAAATGAGCACATCCATTATATTCTAACATGTTATGGGCCCACACCTACTTCATTCAGTCTGACCGCTAGAAGAAAACATAGTCGTAAGGATATTAAGCTCGTTGAAGAACTGTTACTAGTGTTTCTAGCAGGAGCAGTCACCGTAGCACTGTCGCTAGGGTTACTAGCAGGTGCAATTGTAGAAACCCTAATCCTCTCGTTGAGGCACCTTAAGTGAACGGATTCACCTAATTTCTGGACAGATTAATGCGCCCTAGCCTAGCATATCTCCTAATACTCTCAGCAAGCCAAGACGTCAAGTTTGAGTTTTTGGTCAAATATAGGGTTTGACCAAGTCAAAAGCAGCGATGAATTACTCTATGAAGTCAGAAAACAAGTTATATGGATCTTCTAACTTCAGAGCATGGAAGACAAGGATTGACCTCATCCTTGCCAAGAATAAAGTGTTGGATATCATGAAAAGAAAGATCGTGGAACCAGAGTTTGAAAAAGGAAAAGAGAAGGAATCGCAGAAAGTTGCAGTTATGGAGAAATTCAAAGACGGTGATATCAATGCCATCAGTATCATAGTGGAATCTATAAAAGACCACTTGATACCCTACATCTCCCATATTGACTCATCAAAGAAGATGTACAATGCCCTAACAAACCTCTTCTCAGTCAGAAACATTGGAC
>JZKD02S0579527.1:0-16160 GCA_000966675.3 Picea glauca
AACCAAGCACTTGCGGCTACTGATGCTCCAAAGAGCAGTGGAAAAGACAAGGAAAAAGGAACGGGTAAATTTCCTGAATCGAAGAAGGAGAGATTCACACAATCTTCAGAGAACTATTTTGAGCCTAAGGGTAAGAAGAATAAGAAGGAAATAACACTTTTCAGCTACTGTTTCAAATGTTTTCATCCCAAAGAAAATTTCACGAGGAAGACTATCGATGAGATGGCTAAGCAATTGCAGCAGCACAATCTCACGGTGCCCGAAAATGCAAAGAAGAAAGATGATAATAGAATAGGAGGGAGAGAACAAGATGGTCATGCTTTAATGGCTATCACATCCAATCCATCATCTTGGATCCTTGATTCAGGTGCATCAAACCATATGGCTGCATCAAAGGATGAATTTTTCTCCATTGAAGAAAGCACCAGATCCCCAATTTACTTGGGAGATGCCACACCCGCAAAGGTTTGCGGAGAAGGAATTGTTGATCTTGAAGGGGGCTTATTCACAAATGTGCTTAATGTACCCTCATTGTCTGCAAATATTCTCTCAATATATCAGATCAATCATTTTGGCTGTAGAAGGAAGGTGGAGCTCACTCTAGACTCCGTAGTGATTACTGACATTTCCACAGGCTCACAACTTACACATGGAATTGCAAATCATGGTTCTCGTTTGTATTTCTTCTCCAACTTTGTTCCTAAATCTATTATCATTGTATTTATATCATGATCTAATGATATTAGAAGGTTATGGCATGAAATATTTGGCCATATAAACTATAATTACTTGCATCAACTCAATAAAGAAAACATAGTAGAAGGATTGCTAGCTATTAAATTCACAAGCGGCGTATGTCAAGGATGCATTCTTAGAAAGAATCTAGAGAAAAAGTTTGACAAAGGGAAGACAAAGAGAGCCTGTTCTCCACTTGGGATGATTCACAGTGACATTAAAGGCCCATTCCTACATCCTTCTATCAGTATACAACTACAACATACAGTGCCATATACACCACAACAGAACAGTGTTGTGGAGAGGAAAAACCGGTCCTTAAAAGAGATGGCAAATTGTTTGGTATGGTCGAAATCATTAGCTCCCAATATATGAGATGAAGATATTGATTTTTCTACATACATTCAGAACTGAGTTCCTCACAAATCACTCAAAGGCACCACTCCTTTTGAATGTTGGACTGGTAAGAAACTGAAAGTGTCGCACTTTCATATTTTTGGTTCACGAGCATGGGCTCACATTTCGACAGATAAGAGGAAGTCTTTGGAGCCTAAAAGTGTTGAATGCATATTTGTTGGATATCCTGAAGGTTTCAAAGGATATATATTTCTGGACTCTCACACTAAAAAGTTCATCCTAGCTCGAAGTATGAAGTTTGAAGAAGAATCACTGAATGATTTTTCAGAAGACCCCACCGAGGAACCGCTTGTTGTCACTGATGAGGAGGAGTCAAAAACTTCTTTGAGCACTTAATAAAATCCATAAGAGAAGCCTTTAAGGTATGATACAGAGGATGAGGAGCAGCTCATGGCTTCTCCAACTCAGTTTCCAACTTGGGTAGAGAAAACCCTGCAAGATGTGGGTGAACTAGTCAGTGATCTTGCGGATACAAGAAGGACTAGATAACAGTTTTTTGGGGCTCCTGAAGCCATGGATGCCACATAACCTTTTCTGCCCATACATTGCTATATCTCACTTTTTTAAGATCCAAAGTCACACTCTGAGGTTGCAAACATCTTCACCAAGTCCTTCACTGAAAATAAGTTTTCAGAATTGAGAGCTATGCTTGGAGTGGTGGAGACAACAAAGTAGGTCACTTTTGGCCACTCAACATTTTGTTTTCCTATTATTTTTTTGGGGGGGGGATTCCCATGAGGTTTTTCCTCTTTCCTCTTTTCATGAGGAATTATTTTATGTAATGAGTACCTAAAATGTCCAAGTTGTCGGGACTCAAATTTTTTGCCGTTATAGTTAGGCTTAAGCAGGGGTGTTGGAGCATAATCCTAACTTACATTAGTTTATACCTAGATTAGATTCTTAGATCTTGGTTAATACATTAATTTACACTTTCTTTAACCTAATTTGGCCACATAGAGAAGAAGGGCACCTCATCCCTAGATTTTAGGGAAAACTGCTAATTTTATATCAAGACTGAACTCCTGGTTCTTGATCTTCTCGATTTTCTTGATTTTTTTTTATTTGTCATTGATTTATTACAACTCCCCCATGAAAAACTCATCTATTATTGGGGAATGCACACCTCCTCTTTGAGTGAGATATTTATTCCTTAATTAATTATTTTTGTTGTTACTATTATTAGTAACTACTATTAGTAACTACTATTTAGGGTCGGTTAAGTGAGTTGGAACTGCTGCTCTTGTCAGTTAAGTGAGCTTAAGTGAGATAATGTGCATCACTTAAATCTTGTGGAAATTAATGAGTGTGTGACATGTATATTTAGTGGTCTAGGTCGAACTATGTGGTCTCCCTTAGCTTATGACATCTATTTTAGCTATTTCTAGCTTTTGTTGGAAATTATATATATTCACCTCTTCTCTTATTTTTGAGGATGGTTGCTCATGTATATTCATTTTTTATTAATATAATTCTCTAATTTATGGAGAAAAAACTTTCTCTCATCTCTTGAATATCAACAAATTGTTTATGTTTAATTTAACTAGAATTCTAGATCTATCAGGGTTTCTGCAGGAATTCTACAAACCACTTGGTTGTGATTGATTGTGTCCTTATTGGTTGTTTTATTTTTGTCCTTAGCTTCTCAGTCCTCAGCTGAGCAGTTGGCCAGGAGCTTGATCTACTGTCATAGCCTTGGCATTAATAGACCTATGGATCTCAATGCCCTGCTTTTCTGTGCGAGGATGATGAGCGAAGGAAATTTTTGTCATCCGTCTACCTCGAGCGTTGTCTTGGATGATTGTTGTCTCATGCCCTTGTTGGTTTATCTCTGTGGTCATATCAAAGACTTTCCCCTTGTATCCTTGCATTCCTCTCAGTGTTCTTTATGATTTTACATTGAGTATGTTTTAAGCTTTGATGGATAAATTTACTAGGCGTTTTATGCATTGATAATAATTTACTTTGCTTTTATATTAATGGATAATTTAGCTCTGCGCTCGCAAATCTTGTTGGCCAACAAATTACTTACCCTCTACAATTTTATTTTTAATGGAGAATTTACCCTGCCGTTTCACCTTTCATTTATACCATTACGGACTATGTTGATAGTTTTATTGATTGACAATGTTTTTTTGATAGAGCGATTGCTAAATCAATAGAAATTTTGCCCGACGAATTTGTATTCTGGTCATATTTGGTTGATTTCTAGGTGCCTGACAGGATACACGTTTTTCGTTTGACTGCCAATGTTTAATGGATTAAGGCGAATTATACATCTGGTCCTTAGAAGGTGTTTTTATAGAGAAATAAGCTCAGCAATTTTATTCATTGAATGTATTAATCTCAACGAGTTTTGAATGTTCGCACTCAACAATTTATCAAACTTTTTTATTTAATTATTTCCTTGACAACCACTGTTTTAACCACACCATTATGGACAGCTAGTAGTCTGGTCAAGTTACCCTTGATACGCATCGATTATACCTTGAGATAGAAAATCGCCACCCACGATTGCTTGGAGAAATTTGCCCAAAAACTACATTGGGTACCCTTACTGCCTGGATCTCTTCCATTCTGATGACTGCATGTTTTTTTCTTTAAGGACCACATTTTTCCTTTGTTATAAAATTACAAGCTACTATATTATCCTTTTATTGACTGCCATTTTTATTTCAATTCCAACCCTTTGTTATGATAACTCGAGCGATTAAACGTTGGGGCGTTCTTAATGACTGGGCGTTTTTGTTAATGCATCACAGTGATTTATATTATTGACAGTGAATTTAATATGACAGAAATCCAGATTTTATGACAGCTAAATTACCATTTCAGGAATTAATGAGACAGAGAGTGTGTTGATTAATTCCTTTAAGTAGGCAGCTAACTGTATCTTTTTCCTTGTTGAATTCTTTATTTGTTATTCCATGACAGCTTTATATTTAAAAGTAAGAAAATGTGTGGTGAGGTTTTAAAGACATCGATTATATTAATGGCCATCAAGGATAGTAACTACATCGATTAACCGCCATTCAATTAGATTTTTTTTTTTACGGCAAAATCTTTTTAATGTTAAATAAACCGAGATACTATGAGTCCCTTATACTAATAATGTGACTTCAATTTCATATACTGAGAGGCTAGCTGAAAATTCATTACTGACAACGATCCTGTGTATTCGGTGTTTTAGAAAACGTGTTTATCTAGTGTTTGATAGACAACAGTACCTTTCCCTAAGATTTTTGTTGACAGCCTTTGTTGTGAGCGACTTGGGTGAGTAATCTACATATACATATGGTTTGGAAAACGTACCTAAGTTTCTTATATATTTTTTGGACCGTAGTGATACAACTCATCCACTGTAACTTTCCAGCATGTAAAACCAATTTATTAGCTTTGTTATTAAAAAGGCATTGCAATTGTTGGATAGCATTTAGGCAATAAGGTTATCAATATCAACGTTTAGGCAATAGTGTGGATTGCTAGATAGAGTTACGATTGTTAAACCTCATCTGTGCAATGCAATCAGACCCACCCTGATGTATTGTTTAAACCTTGACACTGATGATGTCTGGTGTTCTCTCTGCTAAAACGTATGCAGACTTAGGTATGCCAATTCAGTTATTCCATTGAAGAGTTTGTTCACCTAAATTACATATGGAATGGGTAATAGTCATTTTAACTTCTTATTGCTTTTAATACCCTGGCCCTTGATTCACTAGTCAATGGGAAGGAGTTTATTTTCATGCATGTGTTCCTTGACTTGAAAGTACATTTTGCGTTGATTCGGTTTTACCTAAAAGGTGACCTAGACATCCTTTGGGGTAACTAGCCACACTTTGGCATGCTCCATGCATTTCACTTGAGTAACAACATTACTTCCATCTCTCATGGAATAAACTACTATTCCATGGGTTGGGTTAAGAATAGTCTTTCACCACTTAAGAGGAGTTGGACACTCCAAATTTCTTGAAGGTAGCATGGTCCTTAGGTGTTGGGTCATGCATGTAGAAATGGCCATGAAGGGGTTTTTTCTTAGATCTCCATTATGGTCTATCTCCTTATTATTATTTACTGGTGTATTTAAGTGAGTATGTCAAGATTCCATTTTCCCCATCGTTAATATGCACTCCACCTATAAGCATGGGAACACCTCGCTTGTACTCAAGTTTATTTCCTTTTAAGGAAATCTCCTTGTTTCACATACATTGTGTAGGGAAAACCTCTTAGGTCCTTAAATAAAAAGGATGGTGTTAATGGATTTTACCCTTTCAATCTTGCACAATTAAGGGCCAACTTTTGTCCTCACACACCCTTTTATGCTTTTATAATCACTATGCACATCATGTCGCTAGTTCGGAGCAACGAGCATGTATGATAACTGGCCTTGGGATGCATGCTTCCAAGGAGGAAGAGGTGTTATTCAAATTGATGCTTGTAATATCACTATAGTGCTTGACGGTGATTTGTTCCTCACTTTCCATGAAGGCTCTACTTACCTAGGCTACTTGTTGTTGGTAGCAGCTAGTTGAACTTGATGTTGTCCCTTAGTTGGTGGGTTTTGTGAGGTTGAGTCAGGCGGGTAGTCGTTTCTATCTGTAGATTTACGCTTGTGTCGCCCAGTGGCTCATTGTGCTAGTTGTTGAGTCATTTTTGTCTATCAAATGACCTGCATGCGTGTGTTAGTCATCAGGTTGTGTGGTTCAACTATTGTCATCTTTTCTGTCCATCCCCCCAAAAAAATAACTTATAAAAATAAAAATAAAAAAATAAAAATTCTCTTTGCTTCGCTTGTTGTCGTAATGATGGGGATGTCACATATGGTATTAGAGCAGGGTTCAACCTTGCAACTGTGGATCGCCATGTTTCCATTGCAGTAAACCTTTGATTTTACCTAGCTCTACTAAAAAATTTAACGTGTTCTTGTGGTGATGTCTATTAGAGGATGTCACAAGGTTTGCGGCGGGTGCCGTGAATGGAGGTGCAATACCTCAAGAAGTGTTGCACCCTCGGAGTCTAACCCCAAGGGGAGGAAAAAGTCCTTGGGTTGGATCTGATTTTATAATGGATGATGATGGTTGACAAGTTTCTTTAGGGGAATGTCATAGGCCTTGACTCACCATCTGTATTGAGATAAGGCCAGGGGGCCTATACCTCGGAGGGTTCATAGCGCACCCAACCAGTACCGTTAGTTTTCGCTTCGAACTCGAGATGGTCAATTTCTGAGTTCTTTGGTGCCTCAGATGACACACCTGCCAAGGCATGGTGGGAGAGTATGGAAATGTGCTTGCACTTCGCAGTTATATTCCAAGATGAAGGTCTGCATGGTGGTCCTCCACTGAAGGGAAGCGCCCTTCCATGGAGGAAGACACTCCTATAATTTTTATTATGATTGTCGAAGACGTGTCTTGGGAAATATTTGAGGAATGGTTCCAGGAGAGGTATCTTTCTGAGGAATTCATTGAGCTTCATCTCAATGATTTTGACACCTTGTGACGAGGAAATCGCACGGTGCCCGAGTACGAGGCCCGTTTTGGATCAGCTTTGGTGTGCTTTGCACCAAATTACCCAGAAACTTAAGGTCAAGAAGTTTGAGTTGGGTCTTATTGTTATAATTTAGCTTCTACTTTGGATACAGGGATTACTAGACCGAAGAAAGTGTGTTGGACTATGGGGAGGCACCGTACCATCATGACTGCCTGACGCAACTGTTCTACACTCCCCGAAGAATGATCTCTCTCACCAGGACCTTCTCTAATCTTTGGCCCGAAGAGCGTCAATGCCCCTCTAATTCCATGTCGGGAATTCTTCACCCACAACACTCTCCAATGATCTCCCTTAACAGTTGAAAAATCAGAATTTGTGATATCGCGAATTCTATGCTCGCGTGCCTTATGCCTCTCGAGTCCCCGAACCCCGATATGGGTCAATTTTTGACTTCCTCCCTTCTATTATCGGAGGTTTCCCTATCGGGATATTGCTACTCGCGATGTCGACACTCTGAATTTCTAAACTCTGAGCCCTGATGTGTCGACCCTCTGATACAATGCCACCTATACTCTGCTAGATCCTGGGGTCCCACACTACCATGTCCCCTTCGGGATATCGTGAATCGTAAATCCGACAAAAAAGTGTTCTCTCTCGTCGAGAACCCTGATTCTCCGAACCTCGATTTGATGGGATTCCCTGACACGCGTCCCCATGGTCAATGGTTGTGATCCTATCAGGATATCGTGGATCGCAATATCATCACTCCTGTTCCAACGTCTTGGTGCTTCAACTCACGATATGCCAATATGCGATAGCATGTGCAAATCTGATGGTTCCCATGAACCTAGATCGATGGCACTACTTTCTCCTGAGCTTCGAGCTTCTAAATGCTCACACTCTAATCTCCGTGCGCCTTTACAAGATCTGATGGTCCTCAGGTTCTTGTGGAATCTCTCCAGGAGAAGTCAACCATCCACCCTTCCTTTGATATTTCTTGTGATATGAAACAAACGCTTCCTCCGTGAAGATTTGTTCAAACACTCGCCAACCTGTGGAGCTTCTCTCGGGCATTCCACAACATCTCTGCAATTCTCATCCAGTGAACCGTAGGCCTATTCCTCCTGATCTTGTCTTCACTTCACAAGTTTTTATGAGGACTTATTGCACACACTCCCTGTGGCAACTCTTCGAACACGACTAAGTGTTGAAGTTTCCTCGACTCTGCACTCTTACCTGCAGCAGCAGTCCTAATTCCCTTTTGTTCAGAATCACAACTCTGAGTCTTCATCCAGCCTACGCATGTATTGCATGGCTCTGGTGCCAAATCTGCACTTCTGAGATCTTAGAACAAAAGTTTCCTCTGCCTGAACCCTGCAGTCACGCACTCCTTGCGGACAAATTCAACTGCACCCCTTACAGGAATTCTCTGGTCCAATATAGAGAAACAATTGAAACTAATTTCTTACTCTCACAGATTTCAATCCAACTATGAAATCACATACACAGCATCTCAAAGAAAATGTATAACAGAAAACAAACATTCATGAGCACAATATCAATAATACACAGAGAATAACACCAACCATGAAATTAAATCAAAGACTCTTCTATTAATTCAATATCTGTACATGGTGGTTCTGTACACAATTTCTCTACTGCTCTTCTCTTCAGAATGCTTCCGTGATGTTACAATGTACAAAGGAGGGTGTCTATATCCCGTTTCCCTCTCAAAATCAAAAGCTATCAAATCTAGAAAAAAAAATTCCTATCTAACAACATTAAATCTATTAAATGCCTCAGCTACCTAAGGACATGAGCTATCCGCTCAAGGTCCATTTACAATATACAAGTGCACTTCATTAACTCTACACATTAATTCTTGGTGCAACAATATCAAGGTGCAATCCAAAAAGAAATCATGTTGGCTTGTCCAGCTGTCTCCCGTTTTCACGCTGGCTCGCTTGACGTGGGCGATGCTCCTGCATCATACTCCCTCGCTTGAAAATTTTCATGGGCTTCTGTCCATGAGCTCCTGCACAGTCTTCCCATGCTTCTATATCACGGCTTCATTTTCCCAGCTAGCATCCTCCACTGGGTGGTTCTTCCACATCACCAGATATTCAAAGTACTGCTTTCGTCTAGTTTTCTTACCTGCTCGCTTGTCCAGTATGCACTCCATCTGCGGCTTCTCTGCAACTGGTAATTGCCTCTTCCACTGGACCACTAGTTCCTCAGTTCTAGTCTCTACTTCTCCAGCCTTGTATGGGTATAAATTCGAAACATTAAATATCGGAGATATCCCGATATCATCCGACAACTCAATCTCATAAGCATTCTCGCCAAATTTCTTCAGGACTCTGCATGGTCCGATTTTCTTCATCTTGAGTTTATTGTATGTTCCCCTTGGGAACCTTTCCTTCCTCAAATGTGCCAAAACAAGATCCCCAACTTCAAACTGAAGTTTCCTCCGATGTTGATCTACTCTGCGCTTATACTCTTGATTTGAATCAATCAATCTTTGCTTCACCTGACTGTGAAGTTCCTGCATCGCCTCAACGAATTCTTCTGCACTAGCACTGCTAGTCGTAGTCTACTCTGAATCTCACAATTAAGAAACTCCTCTTGATTGTGTCCCATACACAATCTGAAATGGACTCATTCCTGTACTCTAATTCACCGAATCATTATACGCAAACTTTGCCTGTGGCAATATGTTGTCCCAGCTGCTATGGTGTTCTGTCACCAAGATCCTCAACAAGTCTCCAAGACTTCTGTTGACCACCTCAGTCTGTCCGTCTGTCTGCAGATGGTAAGCTGAAATAAAGGCCAATTTATTCCCTAGCTTCTTCCATAGCATTCTCCAAAAATTCCCTATGAACTTGGTGTCCCCGTCCGAGACGATGCTTCTTGGTAATCCATGGAGTCTAACAACCTCTCTGAAAAACAAGTTTGCGATGTGCATCACATCACTGGTCTTCTAACATGGGAGAAAATGTGCCATCTTAGAAAACCTGTCTACCACCACAAAGATGGAATCGACCCCCCTCTGTGTCCTTGGCAAACCCAATACAAAATCCATGCTTATCGCTTCCCATGGCCTCTCAGGTATAGGCAATGGCTGATAAAAACCCGCGTTCTGCTTTCTGCCTTTCGAATGTTGACAAATCCTGCACCTGTCAACAAACTTCTTGACATATGCTTACATGCCTAGCCAAAAATATAACTCACTCAATTTTGCGAAGGTTTTGTCGTGACCAAAATGCCCTGCTAATCCTCCACTATGCTTTTCTTTTAGCAGGTTCTCCCTCATGGAGCAATTCAGAATGCATAACTGGTTGCCTCTGAACAACAGTCCATTTTGAATCATGTAGTATATCCATGGGCTCTGATCTCTTAGAACTGGATTCTTAGCTGCCTCATATGCCTCTCTGAAATCTGCATCACCTGCATACATGTATTTAAGATTTTCAAAACTCAATGTTTTGATTCGGAACTCCTGCAGCAATAAACATTTTCTGCTGAAAGCATCAGCCAATTTGTTAGCAATTCCTGAAATGTGTTTAATCACAAACATGAAATTTTGCATATACTCTACCCATTTTGCATGTTTCTGGTTCAACTTATCCTGTTGACTCACAAACTGCAATGCATGGTTATCGTTGTACAATACAAATTCTTTTGGTATCAAGTAATGCCTCCACTTTTTCAGTGCATGTATGATAGCATAAAATTCCTTATCATACGTGGAGTATTTCAGCTTTGCGTCATCCATCTTCTCACTGAAATATGCGACTGGTCTGTCATCTTGACTTAAGACCGCTCCTATGGCATATCCACTTGCATCACATTTCACCTGAAATGTCTTGTGAAAATCAGGCAACCCCAACACTGGTTGCTCGGTAATCTTTCGCTTCAATAGATTGAAGATTTCCTCAGCCTCTGCTATCCAATGAAAAGTCTTATGCCGCTTCTTCACTGTGTTCATCATCGCGACACTAATTCCACTAAAATTTCTGATGAATTTTCTGTAGAAACTAGCCAAACCATGGAAACTCCTCACCTCGAAAACATTTCTCGGTGATGACCAATTCTTGATCACTTCCACCTTCTCAGGATCCATATTCAACTCGTTCACCGAAACAAAAAAACCCAAATAAATGAGCTCTGTCTTCATGAAGGATCACTTCTTCATGTTGACCAAAGCTTCTCCTGCTGCAGTCTTCTCATCACAATGGCTAAATGTTTCAAATACTCAGCCTCCGTCTTACTGAATATCAATATATTGTTTAGATATACGACAACAAATTTCCCAATGAACTCCCTCAGGACTTCATTCATCAGTCTCATGAATGTGCTTGGCATGTTTGTCAAGCCAAACGACATGACCAGCCATTCGTACAAACCTTCGTTTGTCTTGAATGTTGTTTTCCATTCATCACCTTCTCTCATGAGAATCTGATGATATCCACTTTTCAAGTCTATCTTCGAAAAATAATTTGCCCCACTCAGGCAATCCATCATATCATCCATTCTCGGCAGTGGAAATCTGTACCTGATGGTAATTTTTTTGATCACTCTGGAGTCTGTACACATTCTCCAGCCTCCATCCTTCTTCGGACTAAGTATTGTTGGAACAGCACATGGACTTAAAATTTCATTGACCAATCCTTTGTCCATCAAATCTTGGACTTGTCTCTTAACCTCTTTATTCTCTTGAGGCGTCAATCTGTACGCAGCCTTATTTGGCAAACTGGCTCCTAGTATGAGGTTGATGTGATGAGTCACACTCCTCATCGGTGGCAACGAACGAGGTAGTTCATCCACGATGATATCATCGAACACTCCCAGTAGTTCTTGAATCTCATCCGGTAAGTCATCCACTCTTGTGCTAGTCAGGACAATTCTCAGTTTCCTGACCACAAAGAATTATGGATCTTCCTTCTTTTCCATCTCTGTGAGAAGCTCCTTCCCACTCATGAGAAGTATGGTGTTGCTTACTTCTAGCTTTATCTCTTTATCCTTTATCGGAAGAAACTTATGGGTTCT
This sequence comes from Picea glauca, assembly GCA_000966675.3. Taxonomy (NCBI): domain Eukaryota; kingdom Viridiplantae; phylum Streptophyta; class Pinopsida; order Pinales; family Pinaceae; genus Picea; species Picea glauca. Next base: position 11,686 of record JZKD02S0579527.1, read on the forward strand.
CCCATTCTTCTCCAGTGTATATGTGTTCATCCTCCCATCATGAATCACATCCTCCAGTGTAACCATCCTCAACTGTTTGGATGGTTACCATGCTCAATTCATCCTGAATGTCATATCTCAAACCATTCAGATATCTCGCCACCTTCTCATCATCGCTCTCCCGATGGCCTGCTCGGATATTGAGCTTATAAAACTCTTCGGTGTATTCCTTCACCATCATCAACTTCTGTCTCAGGTTCTGCATTCGCCTGAACAGTGTGATCTGGTAATCCCTCGGGATGAACTTCACCTTCATCTTTGTGATCATCCTGTCCCAGCTTTTGATCTTTTGCTTGCCTTTGCAGCGTCTATCAGCCTGTAGCTCGTCCCACCACAATGCTGCATGTCCCTTTAACTTAGTGACAGCATGACTTATTTTTTTATCCTCTTCGATATCTTTGTAATCGAAGTAGGTGTCAAGAGCTCGGATCTAGTCTAGCAACTCTTCTGCATCCAGGCTTCCTTCATAGACTGGAATGTCCATTTTGGTCTTGGAACTCATCCTGGAAATGGTTTTGATCAACCTCTCAGTTGATGCATCCTCTGTTGTGACTTCTTCATCATGTCCAGCTTCTTCTTCAACCTTGAAATCACTAAGATCCCCTACACCAGCTCCGCGTCTTTGTGATGTCTCCATCTCCTCAAGCCTTGCTCAATGATCTCTCATCTACCGCTCTATTTTGGGATTTCCTGTTGGCCTGCCTCTTCTTCTCACCTCCCTATCTTCTGGGTCAGGTGACTGCCTTTCTCTCCTTGGTGGCATGATGTCTTCTCTTCTCTGCTACAGAAAGCAAAGAATTTCCCGCTCTGATACCACTCTGACGCAACCGTTTTGCACTCCCCGGAGAACGATCACTCTCACTAGGACCTTCTCTAATATTTGGCCCGAAGAGCATCAATGCCCCTCTAATTCCACATCAAGAATTCTTCACCCACAACACTCTCCAATGATCTCCCTTAACAGTCAGAAAATCGGAATTCACGATATCGCGAATTCTGTGCTCATGTGCCTTATGCCTCTCAAGTTCCTGAACCCCGATATGGGTCAATTGTTGAATTCCTCCCTTCTATTATTGGAGGTTTCCCTATCGGGATATCGCTACTCGCGATGTCGACACTCTAAATTTCTAAACTCCGAGCCTCGATGTGTCGACCCTCCGATACAATGCCACCTGTACTCCGCTAGATCCCAGGGTCCCACACTACCATGTCCCCTTTGGGATATCATGAATCACAAATCTAGAAAGCAAGTGTTCTCTTTCGTCGAGAACACCAATTCTCTGAACCCCGATTTGATGGGATTCCCTGACACGCATCCCCACGATCAATGGTTGTGATCCTATCAGGATATCGTGGATCGCGATATTGTCACTCTCGTCCCAACGTCTTGGTGCTTCAACTCACGATATGCCGATATGCGATGGCACGTGCAAATTTGATGGTTCTCATGAACCTATATCGATGGCACTACTTCCTCCTAAGCTTCGAGCTTCTAAATGCTCGCACTGTGATATCCGTGCACCTTTACAAGATCTGACAGTCCTCGGGTTCTCGTGGAATCTCTCCAGGATATGTCAACCGTCCTCCCTTCCTTTGATATTTCTTGCGAGATGAAACAAACGCTTCCTCCGTGAAGATTTGTTCAAACACTCGCCAACCTGTGGAGCTTCTCTCGGGCGTTCCACAACATCTCTGCAATTCTCATCCAGTGAACTATAGGCCTATTCCTCCTAAGCTTGTCTTCAATCCACAAGTTTTTATGAGGACTTGTTGCACACACTCCCTGCGGAAACTCTTCAAACACAAATAAGTGTTGAAGTTTCCTCGACTTTGCACGCTTACCTGCAGTAGCAGTCCCAATTCCCTTTCACTTAGAATCACAAGTCTGAGTCTTCATCTAGCCTGCACACATCTTGCACAACTCCGGTGCCAAATCTGCACTTCTGAGATCTTAGAACAAAAGTTTCCTCTGCCTGAACCCTGCAGTCACGCACTCCTTGCGTACAAATTCAACTGCACCCTTTGCAGGAATTCTCTAGTCCAATATAGAGAAACAATTGAAATGAATTTCTTACTCTCACAGATTTCAATCCAACTATGAAATCACATACACAACATCTCAAAGAAAATGTATAATAGAAAACAAACATTCATGAGCACAATATCAATAATACACAGAGAATAACACCAACCATGAAATTGAATCAAAGACTCTTCTATTAATTCAATATCTGTACATGGTGGTTCTGTACACAATTTATCTGCTGCTCTTCTCTTCAGAATTCTTTTGTGATGTTACAATGTACAAAGGAGGGTGTCTATATCTCGTTTCCCTCTCAAAATCAAAAGCTATCAAATCTAGAAAAAAAAATTCCTATCTAACAACATTAAATCTATTAAATGCCTCAGCTACCTAAGGACGTGAGCTATCTGCTCTTGGTCCATTTACAATATACAATTGTTCTTCATTAACTCTACACATTAATGCTTGGCGCAACAATATCAAGGTGCAATCCAAAAAGAAATCATGCTGGCTTGTCCAGCTGTCTCCCGTTTTCGCGCTGGCTCGCTTGACGTGGGCGATGCTCCTACATCACTGCCTAGAGGAAGGGGCCAGAGAATCTAGATTAGTTGAACCCACTAACATGGGATTTTGGGGAAGTCACATTGGATTCATGCAGTAGTCAATAACCACCAGGCAGAGTACCATTCGACTGTGCTCGAAATGATAGGTACCGTCGTTGACCAGACCCTTAGTATTTTGATAAATCCTGGTGCTACCGAGAGTTTCATTTTTGGTGCAGCGCTAAAAAGGATTAAGGTAAAGGTAGTCAAATATGACGAGTTTATCTTCGTAGAGATGGCTTCGGGAGACAAACAAAAGGTTGGAGGAAAGGTTACAGACTGTGTCCTTAACCTGGGAGATTTTGTCACTAGGGCCAACCTGTACGTCATGATCTTAGGATCTTATGATGTCGTGGTTGGTATGGACTGGCTGGAATCACATGAGGTGATACTCAACTATAATATGAAACGGTTGATCTTGGTCGATGACGAGGGACAAAGACGTGTGATTGTAGACCATAACTAGGGAGTTTCCCCGAGGTTCATCTCTTCCTTGCAACTTCGGAAGAGCATGTGCAATGGGTGTAAGCTTTATGCAATCCTTGTGTTAAACAAGTAGGGAGTAGTGGAAGGACTAGAACAACTTCCAGTGGTGAGAGAGTTTGCATATGTGTTTTCGAAGGAGTTACCTAGGATGCTGCCAGAGAGGGAATTGGAGTTTACCATAGACCTAAAACTGGGGACTGAACTGATAGCAAGAACACCTTATCGGATGTCAACCCCAGAGTTACAAGAGGTGAAAATGCAACTGAAGGAGTTGTTGGACCTAGGACTGATACGTCCTAGTGTGTCACCGTGGGGTGCGCTGCTATTTTCATACGAAAGAAGGATGGGTCATGGAGGATCTACATTAACTACCATCAATTGAATAAGGCCATGATCAAGAATCATTATCCATTGCCAAGGATTGATGATCTGTTCGATCAAATGAAGGGCATGATGGTGTTCACCAAGATCGATTGCAATCAAGGTATCACCAGTTATGGATCAAGGAGGATGACATCCCTAAGCCCTCTTTTAAGACGAGGTTTGGACATTATGAGTTTATTTTTTTACCGTTTGGAGTGACAAACTCCCCAGGGTTATTTATGAGTTTGATGAATGGGGTGTTCCATGAGTACTTGGACAAGTTCGTCCAAGTATTCATTAACGATATTTTGATCTACTCGTGGATGATAGAGGAGCATGATGAGCACTTGCACTTGGTACTACGGTGTCTGTGAGAGCACAAATTATATGGGAAATTGTCCAAATGCTCATTCTATCAATCAAGGATTCACTACTTAGGGCACGTATTCTCCGGTGAAGGCATCGCCGTGGATCTAGAAAAGGTCGAGGCTATGATGGAATGGCCTGTGCCGACGAATGATCCGGAAGTGCGTAGCTTCATGGGTTTAGAAGGATACTATCGATGGTTCATCGAGGGGTTTTTGAAGATATCATGTCCAATCATGGAGTTGCAGAAGAAGAACAAGAAGTTTGTATGGACCGAGAAATGTGTGAAATCATTTTAGAGGCTCAAGGACTTGTTGACAACAACACCAATACTAAAGGTCCCTAACATGGACATGGACTTCTTGGTATGCATTGATGCATCCAAGGAGGGCTTAGGTGGGCTCTTGATTTAAGACGGATGAGTGATTGTTTACATTTTGAGGAAACTAAGAAGGCATGAGGAGAACTACGTGACGCACGATTTGGAGGTTTTAGCCATTGTATATGCCTTGAAGGTTTGGAGACACTACCTTGTTGGATGAAAATTTGAACTAAAGGCTGACCATTGTGGACTACAACACATTTTTACGCAAAGC
>JZKD02S0579560.1:0-16160 GCA_000966675.3 Picea glauca
CCTCGAAGAGGCAAGTGAACAGGAGAGGATCCCTTCCATAATAGGATCCATTGTATGGTGTTGCCCTACCTCAAGGGTTTGATGGTAATAAAGGAGATTTTGCATATTGTTTTTTTATATCTATTGTGGTGATTTTGTATTCAGTATTTGGTTCTTAACAAGTGGTATCAGAGCACTTTCCTTGGGCAGACACTGTGGGCAAATATTTTTTATTTTTGCAGATTTTTTTTCGGAGAAGAAAAAAGAGGGCTGTGACATTCTCGAAGTTTTCAGTATATTTTTGTAAACACTTTACAGAAAAGGGTTGTATATCTGAGTCCCTCTCAGAAAAACACCCAAGTTGAAAAAAAAAATCGTCTGAAACGGAGTCTGGGAAGTTAAGATATTGAAGTTTTAAAATCTGCACATTTTCAGGGGTTTTTTTCGACGGACGACGGCGCGATTTTTTTTATTTTTGTAGTAGTTGGAGGCCGAATTTTCCCAAGAAAGTTACAGATCTGAGTTCTTCTCACAATTTCACCCAATTTCAAAAAAAAAATCAGCCGAAATGGAGTCCGAGAAGTGAAGTTATGAGCATTTTAACTTCAACAGTTTTTTAGGGTTTTTCCAAAACAAACCGCGATTTTCTGTCGAAACTTATTGGGTCTATTTTTTGGGTTTTTTCATGACAGCTGCAGGACCGAAGAGTTCATAGGGTGCTCATATGGATATTTCCTCTCAAACCCTGAAAGAAATTCTTGATTCTTTCAAAGCTCAATTGTTTCACACATTGGATGACAGATTGGATGCATTTGCACATGGCCTCACAGACAGCCTCACAAACAGCCTCACAGACGACCTCAATGATAGTTTTAGTAGTATTCAAGATTCATTGAATAACATGCAGGAGATATTTCTTATGGAGGGCCTCAGGGATGAATATAATCAAGAAATATATGCTTGGTATGATTTTGAGGATGATTGTGATGATTGGTATATGGATAGTTGTCATTTATGGGATGACAACCCCTTCCATATTTTATTTGATGATTCCACTCCACCTTCTGTAGAGAAAATCAATGTCCCACATCAGGAGCTAGTTACCAGCGTTCAGTCTGCATATTCTATAGTGGTATTATTACTTCCAGATTCTGCTACGACCTTTTTCCACTATGTGGATGGATCTTCTTATTTGGATCCACATGATAGGTGTCAGTCTTTGGAGCATCATTTGGAGTTGGTTATTGGGTTCCAAANGAAGTTTGCATGGTGAGTAAAGTTTTGAATGCATGCGTGTGGTAGTGAAGTTTAGAATGCATGTGTGGTGAGAGAGATTGCATGCATAATGATGAGTGAAGTTTTGAATGCATGCATGGTGAGAGAGCTTGCATGCATAAGTGCCTTTTATTTTTTTGAGCATTTAAAAATAAAAGTGCATTCAAAACTTATACATGGTGGTGGTGAGTTTTGAATAAGAAGTTTTCTCTTATACATGCATATAAGAAAAAGGGAGTTATTCATTTTTTATTATTATTAAAAGTGGATAAAGAGTATGCATGTGGAGTTTAAAACTTTATATGGACTATAAAGAAGTTTATTAAGGAGGGTAAGAGATTTAAGAAATTATGAAGTGGTTTTTTATTCAAAGTGGGCTTTATTTTGAAGTATAAGTGGATATTAAAGTTTATTCAAGAGAATATTATTTGTGAGATTTTGTGTGTGAAATTTGAGAGCTGAGATTGAGTCGGATCGGTGGTATCCGAAGGCAGAGGGACAAAAAGTTGCATATCCTTGGTGATTTTCTTGCAGAGACTAAATTGCAGCGATGGTGAATCCACTGGCAGAGACCTACCTCAACAAAGCCAACAAGTTAGATGGCTCAAACTTCATTAACTAGAAATTCAATATGCAGACGCTCATGGAGGGCTATGGTGTCTAGAACATTGTGAAGGGAACTAAACTGAAACCTGATGTGGCTGCAGGTGCGACAGCAGCACAGATCCAAGATTGGGAGAAGCGCGAAAACAAGAAAAGGTATTGTTGCGCATATTTGTTAAAGATAGCATAGTTCCACATATTAGAGATGCTACAACTTCTGCTGCAACATGAACATCTCTTAAATAATTGTATCTGTGACTTGATTTAATCTCCTAGGAACATGAAAATATGTAATATAATCAAAGATTTGTTCTAAGAGACGTACCCTAAGGAATTGTTGGTGTAAAGTAGGATCATGAACACGATAGAATCTATTTAACTGAGACACAACCAACTGAGCATCTAAATAGACCCGGAGGTGAGAGATACCAAATGACAGAGCGTCACAAAGCAGCTCAGTAATTTCACTATATTCGATGACATTTTTGTGGTGTTGCCTAAACATATACCTCCCAAGGATAATAACTAGCCCTGAGGTGTAAAAATTACCCAAGATGTGGAGGCAAGCCTCCAAGTGTGCCATCTAGCGTCGTCTGTGTACCCAATCAACACCTCTGATTCACTTGACATCTGCCACAGTGAAAAAATATAACATAAAAAATGACACGTCCATAAAACCAAAAGAAACCAGAAAGTAATAGTACAAAGACTATACATATGTTAAAAAAAGTTACCCAAGGTGACCTACCTATGAGTAATACTTCTTGAGGTACAACCCATTTCTAGTCTCCGCCAAAGCATTTCCTCCAAAGTCTACCAGACGATAAGCACCCTTTTTAGAATCTCTTTTATGATGAAAGGTCCGAACCACATGGGTTTGAATTTGCCTAACCCCAGGGAGTCCTTATCCTGGTCATAGACTAGGACAAGGTCACCTTCAGAGCGAACAGACTAATCATATTGACACTTTACTTTTTGTTTGTGAGCCTCGTTGGTCAAGGCCACATCACGATGTTGTTCATTGAGCTGTTCAAGGTATAATAACCACTCTTCAAGTGGATACGTTTCTGGCAGTAACTGTACTTCCAACTTTAGGGATATGATCTGACATTCTATAGGAAAGACTACTTCCAGCCGTAAACGAGTTGAAAAGGTGAGAAATTAGATGCAGTCTTAACCAACGTTTGGTAATCCCATAATGTCGAGTATAACATCAAATGCCAATTTGACTTGGCGAAATTGATCATTCGTTGTAGGATGATCTTAAGATATTTATTTACAACTTCCACCTAACCATTCGCTTGGGGGTAGTAGGGTGACAAATGTTCTTTCCGCAACCCAGGATTTGATATTAATTCGGTCATCATTTGGTTCTGAAAGTGACTGCCATGGTCAGTGACAACGTCTCTCAAGACACCGAACCTTGCGATTATCTAGTTGAACAAAAAGAGAGCTACAATCTCTCCATCATCTCTAAACGTTGTCATAACATCAACCCACTTCGTGAAGTAGTCTATGGCTACAATGATATAACAGTGCCCCCTTGCTGAAGGAGGGTTCCATGTAGTGTAATCAATCCCCCACTTGGTGAAGGGGCCAACTGTGATGATAGGAAACATGGGAGTGGGATGTGCCCTCATCTTCTGAGAGAAGATCTGACACAGGTGGCACTTCTTGACCAATTCGATACAATCTTTGATTAACATTGGCCAGAAGTAACTGACTCGTAAAATATTTTGGGTTGTTGCCAACCCCGAAAAATGATCCCCACATGCTCCAGTATGGCAGTTGTTAAGCATGATAACTTCTTCTGCATGAGTGAGACATCGGCGAAGGATTCAATCTACACCTCGGTGATACAAAGTGTCGTTGAGTATGAGATAGTTCTTAGCCTGATGGAGTATACGGCGATGCTCATCGCGAGAAGCAGAGGCGGGGCACTTCAAAGTCTGAAGATAGAAAAGTATATCTCCATACCAGGGATCTGAATATGAGATCAAAAATATGTCTCCTCTAATATGTGACTCTTCGGGCATAACCTCACTAGATTCAATCGAATGTTTCGAGATGAGTTCCACAAAGACCAGTGACTTTTTGGATTTCCCCGAAACAAAATCTAAGTCAAATTCTTGGAGAAAAACTATCCACCGATTGATCTTCCTGCCAGGGACGCGTCATGTTAATACGTATTGAAATGGATTCACAATGGTAATGACGGTGGTCTTGTGAAACAAAATATAATGACAGAACCGTTGAACAACATGAACGACCGCCAATGCCTATTTTTCAATATGGAAATAATTGAGTTCTGGTCCAACCAGGCCTCGGATCAGGTAATAAATCACATATTATGAGAGGAATTCATCCTCCTGAACTAAGACCATACCAATAGTCGACTTTGTCGCAACCAGGTACAATAAGAAATCTTTGTTATAATTAGGTGGCCAGAGCAGAGGGGCAGTCGTGAGGGCATGTTTCAATGCATTGAAAGAGTGTTGAGTGGCTTTGTCCCAATGAAAAGAGACGTCTTTCTTTAGAAAACACATAAATCCCTTTGTGATCTCGTCATAGTTGGCTATGAAATGCCTCAAAAAGTTTTCTTTTCCTTGTAAACTTTGAAGCTAAAGGATTGTACATGGGGGAGGCAACTGAAGTATTGCCTCCACCTTGAGAGGATTGACCATGATCCTTGTTAGCGACATTACTTGTCTTCGGCATCGGGATATCCAGGTCTGTAGGCTGCACGAGGAGAACCCATAGAAGAAGTAATGTTCGGACTTAAAATCAAGTGAGCGGGAAAAATTATAGTGTCAACGGTCCTGATCCATCCATATGAATAGATCAACAGTTGGAGGGAAATCACAGATAAAGAAGTTGCACCGAGGATAGCGCAATGGATAGCACCCACATCATGTGTAGGAATGGATGACAGCCATTCATCCCAAAGGATAAGTAGCACGAAATCTAGTCATGTCGGCTTTTCGATGATCGCGAGTTCAAAGGGTGAAGGTTTTATGTCGTTGTACATATCGAAACCCCGAACCCCGAAGTGCTGATAGCACCTAAAGTCAGGCCCATAGTACCGAGAAGAAATCTCATTCGTCCATCTAAAATGAACACCTAGCACGCGATTAGGCTCCGCGTTATTTTGCCCATCGCGATTTTGAAGTGCAACAAGAAGCTCTCTCATATCCCTGATGCGCGAAGCCACGAGAGTGTCCAAGACTTGGGGTCCATAGCATCGTCGGGAGAGTTCAGAACCGTTAGATTTAGAGGGACGTGTAGCACCAGATTAATCCATCTCATCATTTCACTCATAGCGATTTCAAGGAACAGGGATCAGCCCCTTCCTATTCACGAACGCCGAAAGTGCCTTTGAGAGAAAGCACAGGGTCACAGCCTGTGGTCACTTGGTAAAGAAAGGAGTTGCGCAAAAGGGGCCAAAGGCATCGGGTTTCTGTCTCAGAGAGGCCCGTCATGACCTCCAGTTTCCATCGGACCTAACTTCAATCCTGGTCTTCGTTGGAGTAAATGAAGGCAAGAAGGGGTGGTTGAAACCTCTCCTCATTCATTAAGTGCGAGGTATGGAGGGTCTGGAAAGCGTTCTGCTCGAGAGGGTCCTGTGTACCCATTTTTCCAGGAAATCCATACTGAGTTCTCGACTAGCCAGAGGAGGTCTGCACACGCTAGCTTAGCACTTAATGGCTCAGCTACTCCCCTTGCAGAAGCCACGGGCAGTTAAGGTGACATCTGACAAAGAATTCCTACCCGAATTTGGTTGAAGGGACACAAAGCCTCGGATGACCGAGGACGCTGATGTTAGGTGATTTTCTCTGAGTATATAAACTCAGCCTTTGTATTTTGTAATCTATCGATGGTAGACTAAAGCTCCCGACTCTAAAGTTTTAACAGAAATACTAGTTTTCTGGTTATGTATCTGTATGTGAGATTTCTTGTTTTATGATAGATAGTCTTTCTTACTCCATCTAATTTTCATATCATACTGAGAGAGTTCATGATCAACGGATTCGCATGAATTTATGAATGTAAGAAGATCTCAACATCATTGTATTCTCTAGTTTTTTGTGTTTGAATGTAAGAAGATCTTGTGCTTAGATGTCTTCCCCTACAGTCTTTTAGAAACTGGATGTTTACGACAGACCTTTGCATTTCTCTGGTACAAGTCTTCCCCCTACTCACCCCTACAACAACTCACTGTTTGGAGTCATCTAAGACCTCACTTGCACATGCATGTCTGGCCTAGTTTGGGTGTTAGAATAGCATTGTTTTGAGTTAACTTCCATTCGATCACCCCTTTTTATAAACAAATCGTGACATAAACTGATGGGCATCGAGCTCTTCTCCTACTACAATCTAGGAGTGAATTCCGTAACCAACATCTTTGGCGTCGTTGCCGAGGACGAAGTTGAAGATTTTCCCTAGGCAGAACGACATTGAGCCTTTGATTGTGAAGGTGCATCAGACATCAGAGCCCTTCAAGATTGCTACTATGCACCTGGAGAATCCACTGTGGTGACTCCAAGGTTTCCACATCACTGTGTTAGCTATGGCTACTTTAGCACGCCTGAAAGCTGACCCAAAGGAGCTTTCCTGAGAAGGTTTCAGCAGCTGCTTTCTCAGCCTGAGAAGCTTCTTCGGGTAAAAAAAACGTTAGGATCTAGCCTTTGATGGTGAACAAGGACCAGACACATTCGAAGTTGCGCATATTTCACTTGGCGACTCCATGATTCAAGTATCGATTGGCGACTCCACTGGTTCGATATGGAGAAAATCCTTGCTCACAGGTTTGTTCTTTTTAATTTTTATGCTATTCCTGGTTTTCCTAATGTTGTCCCCTCTCCGAATGAATGGGGTCATTATTTTCCCATACTTGGAAAGTGTGAAGATGACAACCTTTCTCAACACTTCAGTGAGTTTCATGAACTCATGCGTCAGTGGGAGATACATCATGAGGATGTATTATTGAAAATGTTCATGTTCTCATTAGAAAGGGATGCACGTAAATGGTATCATTCTTTAACCCCTGCTAGAATTTCTTCATCTCGAAGTTTCATGCAACTTTCATCACCTATTACCAAGAGTTTTATCCCTCTGTGTTAGTTTTTCATAACTGTAGTGAGGGATACCACAACTCTATACTGGATGAAGTTGTTTCGGACATAGGTTGTGAGGATGATCCTGATGACCTGGATCAGATCTCCATGCTTTCTCCTCCCCATTCGTCTGCAGCAGGGGGGGTTATGAGAGTGATGAAGTTCCCAGGGAGGACAATGGCGCTCTGAGTGAACTAGTGGTGCAGGAGATATTCCCCACTCCCCAGTGTACAAAATTGGAATGTGAAGGTAGAAGAAGGGATTTTCCAGTCTTCGAGGTAGATGATCTAAGCAACTCTTTTGAAGAGATTATTGAATATTTTTTGGATGCGTTAGCATCTACCCCTAATGAGCATGTTGTCTCAGATTTAAACGAAGAATCCATTGTGGAAGAGGATTGTTCTTTCTTCCTTCAAGATATTTCCCATGATGTATTTACATTTGGGATTGAAGAGAAGGATCGAGAGACCGTTCCCTTTTCACAAGATGGGAGAGTGCACAAAGAGGAGGAGGAACCAGAGGAGCAGCTGAGCGTGCATTTCTTTTTCTATCCAGAGCCAGTCAGTGAGAAGCCACCACCCAAGATCAGTGAGCCTACAACAGTTGTCCACTCACCTGTGCTTGTCAGAGATATTCAGCCACATGAGAACAACTGTGTAGCAGAGGAGGCTACCTGTCGCCAATTTTCCGAAAATTTCCACTTATTCTATGATCATGTCAGTGAGTACATGGAGTGGAATTTCCCCTATTCCTTGGAGCCACCCTATTTCATCTCAACTCTAGCCTGTAAGGAGGAGTTGAAGAGTGTAATCATTCTGCTGTCACGGTTGCACCATCTGCTGATGATCATTGTCAGAAGGAAGGAGATTCTATCCAGGAAGTTGCTTGAATGGTTATAGTGGAAATCTGCTTTCAACTAGCCCCATGTAAAGTGTTTTATTAGTTTAGGATTGTATATAAATAAGCTCCTTTGAGAATGTATCTTTATTTTTTTGCTTGTATTTTTGGGCTTGTATTTTCAGCTATGGGATGTTTTGAGCCTGACTCCATAGCCCAATAGCAAGGCACTAAAGCTGCAAAATGAGTCCTTAGAGCATCACAGGGACGACTCTATCCCCCATGGAGCCTAATGTTAGCGACATTACTTGTCTTCAGCATCGGGATATCCAAGTCTGTAGGCTGCACGAGGAGCACCCAAGCACAACGCATAGAAGAAGTCATGTTCGGACTTAAAATCAAGCGAGCGGGAAAAATTATAGTGTCAACGGTCCTAATCCATCCATATGAGTAGATCAACAGTTGGCAGGAAATCGTATATAAAGAATTTGCGCCGAAGATAGCACAATGGATAGCACCCACATCATGTGCAGGAATGGATGACAACCATTCATCCCAAAGGACACGTGGCATGAGATATGGTCACGTCGTCTTTCCGGTGGTCGCAAGTTCAAAGGGTGAAGGTTTTATGTCATTATACATCTCGAAACCTCGAACCCCAAAGTGTTGATAGCGCCTAAAGTCGGGCCCATAGTACCGAGGGGTAGTCTCAACCATCAATCTAAAATGAACACCTGGCGCACAATTAGGATCCCCGCCTTTTTTCCCATCACGTTTTGGAAGCATAAGAAGTAGCTCCCTCATATCCTTAATGCACAAAGCCATGAGAGAGTCTAGGACTTGGTGCCCACAGGATCGTCAGGAGAGTTCAGAACCGTTATATCTAGAGGGATGCATGGCGCCAAATTAAGCCATCTCAACGTTTCGCTCATCGCGATTTCAAGGAACAGGGATCATCCCCTTCCTATTCACGAACGCTGAAAGTGCCTTTGAGAGAAAGAACAGGTTCACAGCCCGTGGTCACTTGGTAAAGAAAGGAGATGCACAAAAGGGGCCAAAGGCATCGGGTTTTTATCTCAGAGAGGCCTGTCATGACCTCCAGTTTTCATCGGACCCGACTTCGATCCTGGTCTTCACTAGAGTAAATGAAGGCAAGAAGGGGTGGTTTAAACCTCTTCTCATTCATTAAGTGCGAGGTATGGAGGGTCTGGAAAGTGGTCTGCTTGAGAGGGTCCTGTGTACCCATTTTTCCAGGAAATCCATATTGAGTTCTTGACTAGCCATAGGAGCTCTGCACACGCTAGCTTAGCATTTAATGGCTCATCTACTCCCCTTGTGGGAGCCACGCACAGTTAAGGTGACGTCTGACAAAGAATTCCCGCACAAATTTGGTTGAAGGGACACCAAGCCTCGGATGACCGAGGACGCCGATGTTAGGCGATTTTCTCTGAGTATATTAACTTAGCCTTTGTATTTTGTAATCTATCGATGGTAGAGCGAAGCTCCCGACTGTAAAGTTTTAACAAAAATTCTAGTTTTCTAGTTATGTATCTATATGTGAGATTTCTTCTTTTATGACAGATAGTCTTTCTTACTCCATCTAATTTTCATCTCATACTGAGAGAGTTTGTGATCGACGGATTCTCACGAATTTATGCAATTATGTTATGATAAAGGGTTTATTGTGGCATCATTGTATTCTCTAGTTTTTTGTGTTTGAATGTTAGAAGATCTTGTGTTTAGATGTCTTCCCCTAAATTCTGTTAGAAACTAGATGTTTACGATAGACCTTTGTATCTCTCTGGTACAAGTCTTCCCCCTACTCACCCCTACAACAACTCACTATTTGGAGTCATCTAAGACCTCACTTGCACATGCATGTCTGGCCTAGTTTCAGAGTTAGAACCACATCGTTGTGATTTAACTTCCATCTGATCACCCCATTAAATAAATCGTGACATAAACTTATGGGCGTTGGGCTCTGCTCCTACTGTAATCCAGGGGTGACTTCCGTCGCTAACAATCCCCATTGTTGAGACTATGAAACCGAGTAGTCGTCCTGACGTTACGTGAAAACTGCATTCGTTTGTATTCAAGTGAATCTCGAAGTAGCGACATCGCTCAAAGATAACTCAGAGGTGTGTGGGATGATCCATTCTCTTGCGAGATCGTGATGCTAAATCATCTAAGTAGGCTTCGACTATATGCTTGATATCATGGAAAGAAAAAGAAATGGCCCGCTGGAAGGTAGCTCCATCATTTTTTAGAACAAAAGGCATCTTACGATAGGAAAACGTACCCCATGGATATATGAAAGTTGTTTTGTTCTGTTCTTCACGTTTGATCTGTATCTAATTACATCTCGAAAAACCATCCATGAAAGAAAAAGCCTCACAACTGGTGCATTCATCGACTATCTAGTCAATGAATGGTGTGGGAAAATTATCTTTTGGATAGGCTTTATTCAAATCATGAAAATCCATACATACGAGAATTGTGCCCTGTTTCGTATTGACCGACACAGGATTTGACACCCATTGGGTCAAATGGACAGCATAGATAAAACCTACTTTGAGCAGTTTCTCTACTTCAACCTTAATAGCTGCTACTTTCCTAGGATTAACTGGATGAAGCTTTTGCCGAACTGGCTTGGCATCAGGATAAGTTGTGATTTCATGTTCGACTATTTTTGGATCAATGCCTGACATTTCCTCGTAGGACTAGGCAAAAATGTCACAGAATTCTTTAAATAAGTTTGTGTAGATTTGAATCTCTTCGTGGGAACAGTCAGCTCCGACGAAAGCATTCTCGACGATGTCAGGGGTTTTGGAGGTATTAATCAGTATAGTTTCATCAATAGTTTCCATATTACCCTCGACATAAACCTCATGTGTAGCCAAGGGATTGATAGGACAAGACCTATCTCCAGTCATAGTCAAGGTGAATTCCCCTGCTTCAATTCTGCTTAACTCTAGGAGAAAGTATGATCTATGATGGAGATAATCCCAGGGTTTGTCCAGACTAGTCATTGCTTCAATGATTGCTTCGTCTGAGGGAAATACTAAGTCTAACGAATCGGTATTAGTGAGGGAACCCTGAGCCCAAATAGGCTCCAAAATCAGATCTAACTCTTGTGCAGTAATTGGATCGGTGTCGGTTGAAGCTTGCTGGACTAAAGAGTACGTTTCTTCTTCCGCGGACAAGGGCACGGACATACCATCATGCCCTGTCCCTTCCATCATGGTCAATGGAAAAGGAATAATCCACAGATCATTGAAGTAATTCGTGCGAAACGACGAAACTTTGAAAATATCTGCCTTATGGTGGTCTGATATGAACTTGACATCGCCTTAAGGAGGCAAGTAATCGAAAGTACCCATAAAAGGTGAGAACAAACAAACCCCTATGTTGACGATGTCCGGTTGAGGATTATCAATCATCGGGACCGTGAATGCCCCCAATGAAGGGTCAAGTCGGGAGAAGGACAATTGATCAATGGTCATGATCTGGCCTTCGTGTGGAAACAACAAGACCCAGAAAATTGTAGCGACCACTACCTACATGGAATAGGTCCAACTCCTACCTAACAAGATATTGTAGCCAAGGGATGCGTCGACTACTTCTACCTTGACGCACACAGTCTTCCCTCCTAACTACACGGGGAAAGAGGGGATGATGCCATGTGGTTGGAATGAACGACCATCAAAAGGAGTAAGAAGAGTAGGTGATGGAGACTAAAACGAGATGACCAATGGCCTTCCAACATGCCAACAATATGACGGATGTCGAGGTGCCCTTGTCAACCAGTGCGGAAAATGTTCCGAGTAAAAGTTTTCGTGGGGTAAGCCACTACTATCTAAAATGCTACGTGGTAAGGGAGACGAGGTTTTAAGTCAGTTGTATCCAGCATGATTATACCCAGATTACAAGTCTCAACAGATCCTAAAGAGGATAACAAATATTTCCTCTGGGAAGGGCATCTTTGGAGGACCTCCAAAGAGGACATCGCACAAGGGGTTTGAGACAAATACTCCACCACAGAGTAGTTCTGGGCAACCCTCACATTTGGGTTGTGAGAAGCTTTATTGAATGCAAATTTTGGGATGCGTGTCATCGTTTCTCCCAAAGTCTTCTTGATCTGGAGAGGAAGAGATGGGATTTCATCTTCTTTACCTTTCTCAGAGGTGCTTTTATTATCGTATTCATGTGCTCTAGTCGATATAAAAGAATCACCTTTCATCATATACACATTCATGGATGTAGGATTGTTCGAAGACAGAGAGGGTCCTTGACTGCCCCCTTTCGCGCTTGTAGAGGCTTGGGTTAGGTTTTTCCCATGTTGAAATGGATTTGTTAATACAACAGGTTGTTGTTGTGACACAAACTATTGGGCCTCTACAAGCCGGGGGCATTGGTGGGTCAGTTGGTCTTTCGTGCACAGGTTACATAGATACTTTGCCTTTTGTTTCTCGGTGTTTCCCCTACTAGAATTATTAGTGGGTTTCTTATCCCCCTAACCCTTCTTACGTTGTTTTTTATTTCCATCAGGCTGTTGGGTGGCCTTCATATTTTTTGATTGCACACTGTGTACATCCGACATTTCGGTAGGGGGAGCAACTGAAACAGTAGTTTGGTTGGCCGCTATGTGTTGTATAGACAATTGCTGCAACTTTTTTGTCATTTGTTCAGCGGTCTTTGTTTGTGCTGAACCTAAAATACCATTGGCATGTGGTCCAGCTCTCTGTCTGGTTTTATCAAGTATGGATCGTGGTGCATCCGGAAAAATATCGTACATTAAACTAGACTAAGAATAAATTAGCTCAAGCTGTTGAGGTCTCATGATGGCATCTTCTTCGAAAAACACTCCCGATGTTGAGACGTCTTTGGATAGTTGTGGGACCAAAGACTTAAGGAACCACTCAAGCAGGAATGCTGGTGGGACTGGTACCTTAATCAAACTCTTNGAGATTTAAGAAATTATGAAGTGGTTTTTTATTCAAAGTGGGCTTTATTTTGAAGTATAAGTGGATATTAAAGTTTATTCAAGAGAATATTATTTGTGAGATTTTGTGTGTGAAATTTGAGAGCTGAGATTGAGTCGGATCGGTGGTATCCGAAGGCAGAGGGACAAAAAGTTGCATATCCTTGGTGATTTTCTTGCAGAGACTAAATTGCAGCGATGGTGAATCCACTGGCAGAGACCTACCTCAACAAAGCCAACAAGTTAGATGGCTCAAACTTCATTAACTAGAAATTCAATATGCAGACGCTCATGGAGGGCTATGGTGTCTAGAACATTGTGAAGGGAACTAAACTGAAACCTGATGTGGCTGCAGGTGCGACAGCAGCACAGATCCAAGATTGGGAGAAGCGCGAAAACAAGAAAAGGTATTGTTGCGCATATTTGTTAAAGATAGCATAGTTCCACATATTAGAGATGCTACAACTTCTGCTGCAACATGAACATCTCTTAAATAATTGTATCTGTGACTTGATTTAATCTCCTAGGAACATGAAAATATGTAATATAATCAAAGATTTGTTCTAAGAGACGTACCCTAAGGAATTGTTGGTGTAAAGTAGGATCATGAACACGATAGAATCTATTTAACTGAGACACAACCAACTGAGCATCTAAATAGACCCGGAGGTGAGAGATACCAAATGACAGAGCGTCACAAAGCAGCTCAGTAATTTCACTATATTCGATGACATTTTTGTGGTGTTGCCTAAACATATACCTCCCAAGGATAATAACTAGCCCTGAGGTGTAAAAATTACCCAAGATGTGGAGGCAAGCCTCCAAGTGTGCCATCTAGCGTCGTCTGTGTACCCAATCAACACCTCTGATTCACTTGACATCTGCCACAGTGAAAAAATATAACATAAAAAATGACACGTCCATAAAACCAAAAGAAACCAGAAAGTAATAGTACAAAGACTATACATATGTTAAAAAAAGTTACCCAAGGTGACCTACCTATGAGTAATACTTCTTGAGGTACAACCCATTTCTAGTCTCCGCCAAAGCATTTCCTCCAAAGTCTACCAGACGATAAGCACCCTTTTTAGAATCTCTTTTATGATGAAAGGTCCGAACCACATGGGTTTGAATTTGCCTAACCCCAGGGAGTCCTTATCCTGGTCATAGACTAGGACAAGGTCACCTTCAGAGCGAACAGACTAATCATATTGACACTTTACTTTTTGTTTGTGAGCCTCGTTGGTCAAGGCCACATCACGATGTTGTTCATTGAGCTGTTCAAGGTATAATAACCACTCTTCAAGTGGATACGTTTCTGGCAGTAACTGTACTTCCAACTTTAGGGATATGATCTGACATTCTATAGGAAAGACTACTTCCAGCCGTAAACGAGTTGAAAAGGTGAGAAATTAGATGCAGTCTTAACCAACGTTTGGTAATCCCATAATGTCGAGTATAACATCAAATGCCAATTTGACTTGGCGAAATTGATCATTCGTTGTAGGATGATCTTAAGATATTTATTTACAACTTCCACCTAACCATTCGCTTGGGGGTAGTAGGGTGACAAATGTTCTTTCCGCAACCCAGGATTTGATATTAATTCGGTCATCATTTGGTTCTGAAAGTGACTGCCATGGTCAGTGACAACGTCTCTCAAGACACCGAACCTTGCGATTATCTAGTTGAACAAAAAGAGAGCTACAATCTCTCCATCATCTCTAAACGTTGTCATAACATCAACCCACTTCGTGAAGTAGTCTATGGCTACAATGATATAACAGTGCCCCCTTGCTGAAGGAGGGTTCCATGTAGTGTAATCAATCCCCCACTTGGTGAAGGGGCCAACTGTGATGATAGGAAACATGGGAGTGGGATGTGCCCTCATCTTCTGAGAGAAGATCTGACACAGGTGGCACTTCTTGACCAATTCGATACAATCTTTGATTAACATTGGCCAGAAGTAACTGACTCGTAAAATATTTTGGGTTGTTGCCAACCCCGAAAAATGATCCCCACATGCTCCAGTATGGCAGTTGTTAAGCATGATAACTTCTTCTGCATGAGTGAGACATCGGCGAAGGATTCAATCTACACCTCGGTGATACAAAGTGTCGTTGAGTATGAGATAGTTCTTAGCCTGATGGAGTATACGGCGATGCTCATCGCGAGAAGCAGAGGCGGGGCACTTCAAAGTCTGAAGATAGAAAAGTATATCTCCATACCAGGGATCTGAATATGAGATCAAAAATATGTCTCCTCTAATATGTGACTCTTCGGGCATAACCTCACTAGATTCAATCGAATGTTTCGAGATGAGTTCCACAAAGACCAGTGACTTTTTGGATTTCCCCGAAACAAAATCTAAGTCAAATTCTTGGAGAAAAACTATCCACCGATTGATCTTCCTGCCAGGGACGCGTCATGTTAATACGTATTGAAATGGATTCACAATGGTAATGACGGTGGTCTTGTGAAACAAAATATAATGACAGAACCGTTGAACAACATGAACGACCGCCAATGCCTATTTTTCAATATGGAAATAATTGAGTTCTGGTCCAACCAGGCCTCGGATCAGGTAATAAATCACATATTATGAGAGGAATTCATCCTCCTGAACTAAGACCATACTGATAGTCGACTTTGTCGCAACCAAGTACAATAAGAAATCTTTGTTATAATTAGGTGGCTAGAGCAGAGGGGCAGTCGTGAGGGCATGTTTCAATGCATTGAAAGAGTGTTGAGTGGCTTTGTCCCAATGAAAAGAGACATATTTCTTTAGCAAACACATAAATCCCTTTGTGATCTCGGCATAGTTGGCTATGAAATTCCTCAAAAAGTTTTCTTTTCCTTGTAAACTTTGAAGCTAAAGGATTGTACATGGGGGAGGCAACTGAAGTATTGCCTCCATATTGAGAGGATCGACCATGATCCTTGTTAGCGACATTACTTGTCTTTGGAATCGGGATATCCAGGTCTGCAGGCTGCACGAGGAGCACCCAAGCACAACACATAGAAGAAGTCATGTTCGGACTTAAAATCAAGCGAGCGGGAAAAATTATAGTGTCAACGGTCCTAATCTATCCATATGAATAGATCAACAGTTGGCGGGAAATCACAGATAAAGAAGTTGCACCAAGGATAGCGCAATGGATAGCACCCACATCATGTGCAGGAATGGATGACAGCCATTCATCCCAAAGGATAAGTGGCACGAAATCTAGTCATGTCGGATTTTCAGCGATCGCGAGTTCAAAGGGTGAAGGTTTTATGTCGTTTTACATATCAAAACCCTGAACCCCGAAGTGTTGATAGCACCTAAAGTCAGGCTCATAGTACCGAGGGGAAATCTCAGTCGTCCATCT
>JZKD02S0579571.1:0-16160 GCA_000966675.3 Picea glauca
GAACCAGAAAGGGGAATATGGATCATTGACATGGAACCCAGAGCCACCGTTGCTACCACCAAGCTCCAGCTTGGTGAACTAGACGAGCCAGAAGAAGGAGAGTGCCTCTTCCATTCACAGATGTGGGTAAAAGGCACCCCGTTGGACTTCATTATTAATAGCAGTAGCCAGAAGAACCTCATCTCAGTAGAGGTCATCAAGCAGCTGGACCTACCAACAACGCTGCTCCCACAATCGTACACCATTGGATGGCTCCACCAAGGAAGCGATCTTCGTGTTAGCCAATAGTGTCGACTGTCATACAAGATCAAGCCCTTCAAAGAAGAGGTATTGTGTGATGTTGATCCTCTCAAAGTTTGTGATGTTATTTTGGTCCAACATTATTTATGGAAACGTCATGCTGTATATTAGTCTAGGTCTCATATTGTTATTATTACTTTAAACAGGAAATTGTATAGGATACTCGAGGAAGTCCCACCTAGTGCTATTTCCTTGATCTCTGCTAAGCAATGTAGGAAGGTCATCTCTCAGATGGGGAAGCTTGTCTTCTTCATGATTCTCTCTTAGAATAAGCGAAAGATCATAGCCACATCTAGGGTCTTTGTGACCGCCCTCTCCACACAACATAAGCAAGTAGATAAGGTCGTGGAAGAATACTTGGATATCTTCTCCTCACCTACAGGGGTACCTCTGCACTGCCAGGTCAAGCACCACATCGATCTGATCCTTGATGCACCGCTACCCAATGGGATAGTATATCATCACTCTTTGTTAGAGAATGAGGAGATCAAGCGATATAACTAAGAACTGCTCCACAAGGGGCATGTCTTCCCCAACTCATCACCTTGCGGGAGCCTAATCGTGCTGGTATAGAAGAAAGATGGAACCTGCTGACTTTGTAGTGATTATCGAGCTCTGAATAAAATAACAGTCAGAAATCGGTACCCGGTTCCCCGAATCGATGACCTGCTTGATCAACTCACGGGGGCCAAAGACCTCAGTAATATTGATCTAAGGTTTGGCTACCATCAGGTATCGATAGAATAGACAGATGTATGGAAGACCTCCTTCAGGTCAAAGGAAGGCCTTTTTGAATGGTTGGTCATGCCCTTATTTTTGACAAATGCTCCAACCACTTTCATGAGGATGATGGATGATATCCTACGACCATTCACCAATAATTTTGTAGTGGTGTATCTGGATGACATTCTAATTTACAACAAGACTTGGGCCGAACACTTTCATCATATTTAGCAGGTTTTGCACACCCTGCGGCTGCACAAGCTATACGCCAGCTTGGAAAGATGCTCCTTCGGCATGGACAGGGTCCATTACCTGGGCTACATCATTGATCAACAATGCGTACATGTGGATCTAGACAAGATCCAAGTCATCCGTGACTGACCAGCCCCAACAACACTCACTGATCTTCGGAGCTTCTTGGGCCTTGCCAATTTCTACCACAGGTTCGTGTTGAGTTTATCCCATATTGCATGGGCTCTTAGCCAAATAAACAGGGGTGGTGGTAAGGTGAAATTTGCGTGGGGCCAATCCCAACAACAAGCATTCGATGATTTGAAGCAGTGCATGTGCTCAGCCCCAAGACTTTCACTACCAGACCTGCAACATCCTTTTGAGATCAAGACAGATGCTTTAGACTATGTTGTGGGCCCCCTTCTCACTCAGCACGACCACCCCGTGGCATATCATAGTGAGACACTATCAGACACTGTCCGTAAGTACCCTACTTATGACAAAGAAATGTACTCCATTGTGCAAGTATGCCGCCAGTGGAGAAATTACATTCTTGGGAAGGAGACAGTCATCCACACTGATCATAAGCCATTGTAGTTCATGCAGACATAGGGAAAATTGCAGAATGAATGCCATCAAAATTGGTCCACATACTTGCAGCAATTCCACCTCAACATTAAGTATAAAACATGAAGAACCAATCACGTCACTGATTGCCTTAGTAGACCACCAGTCGTGGCACTCACCACGGTGCTAGAATCTTATGGCCATGAGAAATATGGATGGCCCCAACTCTATGAGACAGACCTTGACTTCGCCACCACCTACCAAATGTTGCATGCAAACGTAGTTGTTGATAATTTCCATCTTCAGGATGGGTTTTTGTGTCGTCTGGGCCATATCTGTGTTCCATCAAGTGAGCGAGCAAAGTTTATCTAGGAAGCCCACTACAGTCGGGTGGCGGGAAACTTTGGTGTTTAAAAGATAGTGGCGATGCTCCAGAAACATTTCTACTGGACGAAACTTCGACAAGAGGTCTTCAAGTATATCAGGTCTTGCACTGCCTGCATTATTTCCAAACCGACCAATAAGAAATAGGGACTGTACACCCCTCTTCCTACTCTTGATAGGCCATGGGAATCCATCTCAATGGACTACATGTCGGGCCTCCCATCCACCAAGTGGGGAAATGACTATTTTTTTGTGGTTGTTGATCGCTTTTCTAAGATGGTGATTCTGGTTGCCTGTAAGTAGAGCATCACAGCATAGGCCACTGCCAAGATCTTCTTTGAATGAGTCTGGGTACATTTTGGAATCCCACAAACCATTGTCTCAGATCAGGATAGTCAATTTCTCAGCACATTCTGGTTGAGCCTTTGCTCACTTCTGGACACCAAGCTCACCAAATCCATGACCTTCCACCCCTAGACAGATGGCCAAACTGAGGTTGTAAATTGAATGATTGTGCATATCCTTCGCATGTATAATTCAAAGCACCCTCTCACATGGGATGAGAGTCTTCCCTATGTCCAACATAGCTACAACCAAGCCCTGCATAGCTCAATCGGCCACAACCCCTTTCAAGTGGGGTTGGGATTTCAACGATTGGGACCCATAGATGTTGCACTTCCCCTTGCGGTCACCTCGACCGACTCATCTCCTACTCCAACTAAAGCTGACAAAGCCACCCGGTTCATTGAGCGGATCCATCACATCTTCCAACAGGTTGAGGATATCCTACAAAAGTCCAATGACAAGTACAAACAATTCCATGATCAACATCGAGTGCCACATAAGTTTCAGGTGGGCGACAATGTTTGGTTTCACTTGCAGAAAGAATGCCTTACATGACCCCATCGGAAGCTTTTCCCACTCCGTTATGGGCCATACACTATCACCAAGGATGTGTGGGATAATTCTTTTGAGCTCAACATTCCTCCTTTCCTTGGTCTGCACCCAGTGTTCAACGTGGATCTCCTTCGTCCTTATTTCCCACCATTATTGGACACCTCAGAAATAGCAGAAGAACTGACACCAACAGAACTCAACCCCGAATACCTACAATAGGCATCCATTGATCATATTGTGGATAGACATATCAAGGGAACTCGACAACAAATGATCCAACTTTATCGAGTAGTCAAAGTAGGGCAGCTCCTGCACCAAGGCAAGTGGCTCACCGGGGCCAAATTCAACATAAATTTCCTCATCTGATGGGGGAACTCAACGCAATGGAGACCATTGTTTTCTAAGGAGGGAGGATTGATCCATATGGATATTGGTCGCCACCCACCTTTTCTAACTGGCTCAAAACAGTTTTATGACAATTTTGGCAATTTACTATTTTTAGCAGTTTTAACTTCTGGGGCCATTTTGAGGGCCTAAATGAAGGTTTTTCAGGATCGAGCTCTTCAATGATAGCCAAAGGAATCATTGAGTTCCCAAAATGAATCTCCTCGATGATACCTTTCCAACGGGCTATCACACGCCTAAACCATAGATTGTATGCAAAAGTTACGACCCTGGGAAATTGATGTACTAACTTACCCAAACGGGGCCCACATGACTTTTGGCGCTTCATCTCCTAGGGTTAGGTTTTTGGATTTCTATGTTTTTTGGCTTTCTTTCTTATTGTAAAAATTCCTTCAGAGACTCATTGTAACTTTCTTCTTGCGAATGGGCGCTGCCGTCACATCTCTTCTCAGAGATAAGCCACCACCATTCCAACAAGCTTGTTTTCGCTACATTTTACAGTTTCAGCTTATTCGTTATTGAATAGAAAACCAATTTTACTATATCTCTATTATTTCATTTTAAGCACCGGTTAATAATCTATATTCATTTCATTCTTCTCATAAAATCCAGATCAAAAGACCTCATATCCCACTAGTTCCAGAAACGACAAAGGTAAATATTCCCAAAATGTTTGCAGCACAACCATGGTATCAGGGACTGAAAAACGATAGCTTCATGTACTCAATCCATGATACAGTCAAAGATGAAGTTCAAAATCATAAGATGGAGGAAGATTATCTTGATATGATATGCATGTTCAATGACATTTCATCGATGGAGGATTCACCCAAGCTTGATTGGTACGATGACAACTATGATAACGATGCAAAAAGTCTTGAGGTAAGTGGACATACTTTACCCTTATGCTTCTCTTCTTTTAAATTTTTGAGCAAGTTGTAAATATCAAAGAAGGCAAACCTTTTGATTAGATAGTGAAGGATGTTAGTGTTGATAAAAAAGACATTTCAGATCCAAGATTACAATATCCAAGTTTATCTGATTTTCAAAGTTCAGGAAAAAATTCAGAGTCCAAAATGGAATTCGAAGCACTAAAATGTAACTTTGTACCATTAGGGGTTAATTCACTTCAAATTTTGAAGTAGGAAGGTGTAGACAATTTTACAGAAAATCCAAACTACCTGCCCCTATGTTTTTCCTCAGTCCTGAGAAAAAATTACTAGCAGATTGTAAACAGTAAGAAAGAAGAATGTTCTAATGCATCAATTGAGGAGAACAAGGATGATATGGAAGCTGATCTAGAGGTACAACAACTAAATATTTTTGAAGGCCAAATATCAAATGGAATCCTGAAGCCTAAAACAGATGACGAGCTGAGCCATTTTGATTCACTGCCTTTGTGCTTCAATTCATTTCAAATTTTGAGAGGGAATATTGGTTAGATTCTAGTTGAAATTCACAGTATGAGCCATGATGTACCAGTAGAGACAATGCCACCATTATCAAAAGAATGTTATGAACCAATAGATGATATTCTGGGTAATGTATTTTTTCAAATTTTGGTTCCAATTACTCCTAATGAATTAAAAAATTGTTATGATATGGATATGATCAAACAATCTTGCCCACTGTTTGGTTCAACAGAAATATCAGTGAAAAACCCATCAGATGAGATGAAACCGCATCTTTAAATCTTTGAAGACTAGAATACCTCACGAGCAACACAAGGTCAGGAGATGGAATGGAATAATCACAAATGCCAAGAAACAACTCAGTTCTATTTGGATCCTATAGATATCTACATGCAGAAATTTTTTGTGGAGGGTCCGCAATACATTTTCAGAAGTTTAGTGGTTTTTCAGATTGATCAATTCTCATGTAAGGGAGATTAGGATAGAAATCCTTATCACATATAATTACCATATCTACATCTAAGTTTGGGGAAAATTAGTGAAAGAGCCTAGGTTTCAGATCCAATTTTTGACTGGTTATACTGGATGTCTCATATTGATTAGGATCAAGCATTCTCAAGATTAGAATAGGGTGTATGTATATAAATAAGATCATCAGATCATCATTTTTATCAGATTTACCATATGCAAATAAGCTTGCTGGGCAATTATTTGGTTTATTTTTATTTCTATTTTACTTCAAAGACTCAGTCAAGGTCAGAATGAATAATCAACTGATTTCTGGTCACTAGGGTGCAGGACAGATCAAAATACAGGTTGTGGGATCAACCCAATGGATAAGGCACTGATTTACGAATCTGGAGAGTTGGGATTCTTGAAACCTCCTCAAGAGATTCCATCCCCAATTGGAGCCTATGTTAGTGTCCTATAATGATAGGAGACCTGATGATTCAGATATGATTGGTGGGTTTCATGATGAAGTTTCTGACTTGCTGGTCTTGTTGTCTCTTGAAATAAATTTTCCCAAGTTATGGTCATTAGGTGATAGGATGGATCATTAGATGAAAGATTTTTTTTACTCTTGAGTTAAATTTATTTAAGATGAGTTTTAGACTTATCTTTTCAAAAAAGTGATGAGTATGTACTTTTATTAGAAAAACTCTAAAATTTCACTTTTGACAGCTAAGGGCTACATTTCAAGGCATTCTAAGATGCTGAAAGTTGATGCTTTTGGTAGCTAAAATGACGTGTGAGGCGATCTAAGCTACTAAAAGAATAGAGTTGGATAACGTTTAGATTGTCCCATCGAACTCTCAAACTACCATTAGTACACAACATCATCATTTCAAGTGTTGCCAAAATTGACTGGAGTTGAATCATGATACGATCCGGGCAAGTGATTGTTTGTCTAATATGATTATTTAGTGAGATCTATTTAACCCTAATCTAGTAGATCCGATCACCATAAGCTTGTATCATTCGTTTTACTCGATCTATCACATGGTGTCTGTCCTGATTGAATGATGCAGTCATCATTATGATTTGATTTTCATTCTATATTAAGGGTTTGTTATAAAAAAATTTCATCCAATATTTTCCCCATGTCACACATCCTTCCTTTTCTCGATTTTCAATTTTCCCTCTATCAACGTCACTTTGTCTCTCCAAGACCGATTCCTTTGTGTTGCAGGTGTTGATATTTGTTTTGCAGATGAAGAAGGGAGGAGATCTGCTCAGGAAGGAACTCAATGATATANTCAAAGCACCCTCTCACATGGGATGAGAGTCTTCCCTATGTCCAACATAGCTACAACCAAGCCCTGCATAGCTCAATCGGCCACAACCCCTTTCAAGTGGGGTTGGGATTTCAACCATTGGGACCCATAGATGTTGCACTTCCTCTTGTGGTCACCTCGACCGACTCATCTCCTACTCCAACTAAAGTTGACAAAGCCACCCGGTTCATTGAGCGGATCCATCACATCTTCCAACAGGTTGAGGATATCCTACAAAAGTCCAATGACAAGTACAAACAACGCCATGATCAACATCGAGTGCCACATAAGTTTCAGGTGGGCGACAAAGTTTGGTTGCACTTGCAGAAAGAATGCCTTACATGACCCCATCAAAAGATTTTCCCACTCCATTATGGGCCATACACTATCACCAAGGATGTGTGGGATAATTATTTTGAGCTCAACATTCCTCCTTTCCTTGGTCTGCACCCAGTGTTCAACGTGGATCTCCTTCGCCCTTATTTCCCACCATTATTGGACACCTCAAAAATAGCAGAACAACTGACACCAACAGAACTCAACCCCGACTACCTACAATAGGCATCCATTGATCATATTGTGGATAGACATATCAAGGGCACTCGACAACAAATGATCCAACTTTATCGAGTAGTCAAAGTAGGGCAGCTCCTGCACCAAGGCAAGTGGCTCACCTGGGGCCAAATTCAACATAAATTTCCTCATCTGATGGGGGACCTCAACGCAATGGAGACCATTGTTTCCTAAGGAGGGAGGATTGATCCATATGGATATTGGTGGCCACCCACCTTTTCTAACTGGCTCAAAACAGTTTTATGACAATTTTGGCAATTTACTATTTTTAGCAGTTTTAACTTCTGGGGCCATTTTGAGGGCCTAAATGAAGGTTTTTCAGGATCGAGCTCTTCAATGATAGCCAAAGGAATCATTGAGTTCCCAAAATGAATCTCCTCGATGATACCTTTCCAACGGGCTATCACACGCCTAAACCATAGATTGTATGCAAAAGTTACGACCCTGGGAAATTGATGTACTAACTTACCCAAACGGGGCCCACATGACTTTTGGCGCTTCATCTCCTAGGGTTAGGTTTTTGGATTTCTATGTTTTTTGGCTTTCTTTCTTATTGTAAAAATTCCTTCAGAGACTCATTGTAACTTTCTTCTTGCGAATGGGCGCTGCCGTCACATCTCTTCTCAGAGATAAGCCACCACCATTCCAACAAGCTTGTTTTCGCTACATTTTACAGTTTCAGCTTATTCGTTATTGAATAGAAAACCAATTTTACTATATCTCTATTATTTCATTTTAAGCACCGGTTAATAATCTATATTCATTTCATTCTTCTCATAAAATCCAGATCAAAAGACCTCATATCCCACTAGTTCCAGAAACGACAAAGGTAAATATTCCCAAAATGTTTGCAGCACAACCATGGTATCAGGGACTGAAAAACGATAGCTTCATGTACTCAATCCATGATACAGTCAAAGATGAAGTTCAAAATCATAAGATGGAGGAAGATTATCTTGATATGATATGCATGTTCAATGACATTTCATCGATGGAGGATTCACCCAAGCTTGATTGGTACGATGACAACTATGATAACGATGCAAAAAGTCTTGAGGTAAGTGGACATACTTTACCCTTATGCTTCTCTTCTTTTAAATTTTTGAGCAAGTTGTAAATATCAAAGAAGGCAAACCTTTTGATTAGATAGTGAAGGATGTTAGTGTTGATAAAAAAGACATTTCAGATCCAAGATTACAATATCCAAGTTTATCTGATTTTCAAAGTTCAGGAAAAAATTCAGAGTCCAAAATGGAATTCGAAGCACTAAAATGTAACTTTGTACCATTAGGGGTTAATTCACTTCAAATTTTGAAGTAGGAAGGTGTAGACAATTTTACAGAAAATCCAAACTACCTGCCCCTATGTTTTTCCTCAGTCCTGAGAAAAAATTACTAGCAGATTGTAAACAGTAAGAAAGAAGAATGTTCTAATGCATCAATTGAGGAGAACAAGGATGATATGGAAGCTGATCTAGAGGTACAACAACTAAATATTTTTGAAGGCCAAATATCAAATGGAATCCTGAAGCCTAAAACAGATGACGAGCTGAGCCATTTTGATTCACTGCCTTTGTGCTTCAATTCATTTCAAATTTTGAGAGGGAATATTGGTTAGATTCTAGTTGAAATTCACAGTATGAGCCATGATGTACCAGTAGAGACAATGCCACCATTATCAAAAGAATGTTATGAACCAATAGATGATATTCTGGGTAATGTATTTTTTCAAATTTTGGTTCCAATTACTCCTAATGAATTAAAAAATTGTTATGATATGGATATGATCAAACAATCTTGCCCACTGTTTGGTTCAACAGAAATATCAGTGAAAAACCCATCAGATGAGATGAAACCGCATCTTTAAATCTTTGAAGACTAGAATACCTCACGAGCAACACAAGGTCAGGAGATGGAATGGAATAATCACAAATGCCAAGAAACAACTCAGTTCTATTTGGATCCTATAGATATCTACATGCAGAAATTTTTTGTGGAGGGTCCGCAATACATTTTCAGAAGTTTAGTGGTTTTTCAGATTGATCAATTCTCATGTAAGGGAGATTAGGATAGAAATCCTTATCACATATAATTACCATATCTACATCTAAGTTTGGGGAAAATTAGTGAAAGAGCCTAGGTTTCAGATCCAATTTTTGACTGGTTATACTGGATGTCTCATATTGATTAGGATCAAGCATTCTCAAGATTAGAATAGGGTGTATGTATATAAATAAGATCATCAGATCATCATTTTTATCAGATTTACCATATGCAAATAAGCTTGCTGGGCAATTATTTGGTTTATTTTTATTTCTATTTTACTTCAAAGACTCAGTCAAGGTCAGAATGAATAATCAACTGATTTCTGGTCACTAGGGTGCAGGACAGATCAAAATACAGGTTGTGGGATCAACCCAATGGATAAGGCACTGATTTACGAATCTGGAGAGTTGGGATTCTTGAAACCTCCTCAAGAGATTCCATCCCCAATTGGAGCCTATGTTAGTGTCCTATAATGATAGGAGACCTGATGATTCAGATATGATTGGTGGGTTTCATGATGAAGTTTCTGACTTGCTGGTCTTGTTGTCTCTTGAAATAAATTTTCCCAAGTTATGGTCATTAGGTGATAGGATGGATCATTAGATGAAAGATTTTTTTTACTCTTGAGTTAAATTTATTTAAGATGAGTTTTAGACTTATCTTTTCAAAAAAGTGATGAGTATGTACTTTTATTAGAAAAACTCTAAAATTTCACTTTTGACAGCTAAGGGCTACATTTCAAGGCATTCTAAGATGCTGAAAGTTGATGCTTTTGGTAGCTAAAATGACGTGTGAGGCGATCTAAGCTACTAAAAGAATAGAGTTGGATAACGTTTAGATTGTCCCATCGAACTCTCAAACTACCATTAGTACACAACATCATCATTTCAAGTGTTGCCAAAATTGACTGGAGTTGAATCATGATACGATCCGGGCAAGTGATTGTTTGTCTAATATGATTATTTAGTGAGATCTATTTAACCCTAATCTAGTAGATCCGATCACCATAAGCTTGTATCATTCGTTTTACTCGATCTATCACATGGTGTCTGTCCTGATTGAATGATGCAGTCATCATTATGATTTGATTTTCATTCTATATTAAGGGTTTGTTATAAAAAAATTTCATCCAATATTTTCCCCATGTCACACATCCTTCCTTTTCTCGATTTTCAATTTTCCCTCTATCAACGTCACTTTGTCTCTCCAAGACCGATTCCTTTGTGTTGCAGGTGTTGATATTTGTTTTGCAGATGAAGAAGGGAGGAGATCTGCTCAGGAAGGAACTCAATGATATACCATATCTGGAATCTCAACTTCAGCTTTTCCAGATGTTCAGAGATGTTAGTTTCTACAGATACTATGAAAAACTACAAGGTTTTCACCAAGGAGTGGATGAGGCATTTGCATTGACCTTTGATGGAGCCAAGGCTAGAGTTGGAACAATTGAGGTACAATTTAATGAAGCCATTGTTGCAGCAACAACATAGATTCCTAGGACTGGTGAAAGATGGTTCAAATAAAACACTACTAAAGACATTAAATTCAGGTCTTATCTCAAGCCTGAACACAAATGTATCACTTGGAAGAAAGATATTATAGATCCTTCTTGGAAGAAAAGTGGCAACATTTTCTTAAATAAATTCAGGTATACATCACATGTGAAGGCATATATGGTAGAGTAATGTTCTACCATTTCAAGCTTATGAACCATTTTACAGGTAGATTCCCTTTGAATATGCCCTTCTACCTTCATAGAATCTTGACAAAAATGACACACCAGGTCCAGGCCAAACCCAGCAAGGTGAAGGGTAGACTTTCCCAACACAGTCTTATCAAACTCATAGTGCTTCAAGAATTGCAGGGGAGTAATAAGACTTGGGAGCATCTTCTTTTCTGGGGAGAATTTGAACCAGAACTCCAGCCCAAGGACAAGAAGAAGATATCATCCAAGAAATCTTTTACACCCATGAGAAGTAAAAGGAAAAGAAGAGCTATCTCCCCAGTACAAATAAAGAAGCCAACTTCTTATTCTAAGTCCAAGAGAGATAAAAAGAAGCTTGATTTCAGTCAAGATACAGTTGGGCAAGCTAGTGCCCCTGAAAAAAATGTCCTGAATGTTCCTTATACAAATTCATAGGAGGATTTAGAGACAGTAGAAGGAGAGGTTCCTGAGAAAACTGCTCTTGAAGAAGCACCTTTTTCACTAGGGGTTCCAGACCTGGATATTCCTGAAGAATCAAAAAGCAAAGAAGAGAAATCAACATCAAGAAAGATAAAAAAGATTGAAAATGAATTCATGGATCTAAGACTTCTAGAAAGGGTGGTTAAATCCAAAAATGAGACTATCAAACAAACATCATCAAAGGTAAGAGATTGTTTCAAAAGGCTCGCTAAAATGAATATTAAATTGGAAAAATGGAATCAAAGAGTGCTTAAAGAAAACAAGAAGTTATACAAGAGGGTTAGATGTTTGAAAACCAAATTTGTGCTCAAAGATGCCAATCTCATAGCACATCCTAGCTTAAAAGATCTACCAGAGACTGCAGAAAACCTAAATGAAAAACCTTCAAGCTCAAAGCTATGAAATAATTCCAGTTTTTGAAGTATTGTGAAGTTTTTGTAAACCTGCGATTTCAGCAGTTTATTCATTTTCCTCAAGGCAGTGTTAGCGACTGAAAGATCTACTTTCGACAGCTAATTCCACTATGTTTTATACCTGTAAGCCACGAAAAGTGTAAAAAATGGAAGAATGTTCATCTTTTTGCTCAAATCAAAGATTTTTGGTTTCAGATGATTTGGAAAGGGTTCCAAACAAAAGATAAAAGTTAAAGGAAAACAAATCATTATCACTTCCCAGTTTTTGAGGCAGATGCTAAGGCAAGAAGGTTAAGTGGCTTTTCATTTTTTTTTGTCAAAAACTGCTTATTTGTCAAAACAAGATTTCGAAATGCCTTGTCATCACTTGGAAAGTTATTGAAGATATTAGATAGTGCTGAATGTTGTCGAATATTGTTGAAGATATAGTTGATAAGGGTTTGACCCTTAAATCGGGACTAGATTTGACATATCATACTAGTTTTGATTTTATTCTATTTTAAGTATTTCAGATCCATTTTTATAGGATCTTGAAATGTTATGTAAAGGCTATAAAGCCTATGTCTTTGAAGAAAAGGTGTTGGACTTGGGATGACCAAAAAATGTAAAAATGCTCACAGGATTTAATTGATTGTAATGAATGAATACAAAGACTTTATTTCCATATTCTTGTGTCATTTTTCTGTGGTGAAGTGTTTCTGATGTAAATTTTTATTCCTTTGTTGCTCATATTGTTTTTCTGTTCTCATTGCTTATAAGAAGAGTATGCTCAGAATTTGTCATGGACACCCTGATATGGCTTAAAGACAATGTTTATGTTTTCTTCTGAAGGTTAAATGTAGAATTCAGATAATCTCTGCTCTACATTTGAAATGAGCCCTGATCTTTTCCTCTCTCGATATCACAAATTATAAGAATCCATTGATATGAAAATCTTTCCTGGTTACATATGTCTTTGTTATTTATTCATTCAATCGTCTTTAAAATTTTACTCCATTTTTCCCAATGGTCCTTTTTATGTCTCAACCAAACCAATCCAAAATCCATAAACAAACCCATGTTTTTCATAACTAACCTAATATCTTATTTCAAACAAAGTTATATCAGACAAAGAGATCCCTTTCTAAGTCTTGGAGGGATAGATCTAAGAATCAAAGTGGTTTTGATGTTGCCTTTGTGACTGCCTCCATAGCCTTGGGAAAATTACAGAGTGATAACAACCATGAGGGAGGGATTGAAAAGTGATGAGGAAGAGGCAGAGGATCTCTGGGCTGTGGAGTAGATTGAGGAAATCCTACGTGCAACCTATGAGTAGAAAACAAGAGGCCTAAGAATGGGAGGAGAAGGCATCCATCCTTTCCATATTAATGTCAGTGTGGAACCCATAAACCCATGTGTGACCAATACACCAAAGAGAACACCATTGTTTAGACAACTGAAGTTTTAAGGAAGTCCGATAGCAAGAAGTCCATCTACCGCAAGAGCAACAACTGGAGGACCCAGTTCAGCCATTACTAGTCAAGTATCTACACCGCGCAACAGAGGTTGTATTTCAGTATTTAGAATGGCAGGACATGATCCCACTATCAGATTACCATAATATCGAGGATAAGAAACAGAAGACCCTGAGAAGCATTTGTTCATTTGTGCAAATATCTGGGAGGAAAAATAGCTCACTGATGAAGATACTAAACTTGCGCAACTAGCGATCATTCTAAGAGATCGTGCACTAGACTAGTACAGAAGTCTAGACATGAACAATTCCCCTAGGATGATGAGCACACTGGAAGACATTAAGAAGCTCCTGATTAATGAGTTCCAGAAGCCGAGCTTAGAGGATTAGTACATGAACGAGATGATTGAGATAAGATAGAAACCGAGGGAGTTTGTATGGGAGATTGTCCAGAGATTCAAGCGACTAAAGGGGAAGTTAAAATACCTTATGATCGAGATGCAACACTAGAACCTGTTTGTCAACTCACTACTCACACAAATAAAATATCCCTTAGGACAACAAAAGTTTTAGATGCAGGTTGAGGCTCTACAAGAAGCCTTGCAACTGGAAGAGAACCAATACCAGCAGACAGACCCAACTATTGAATAATTGAAGGAGGATTTGAAGAACCTAACATTTCATTTGAACCAGAATAAGAACAAGGACAACCAAGAAGTCGTTTGGTGCACCACATGCAGGATGAAAGGACACCACATGATCTAAAAATTGAAGAAGACTTGAAAAATTTGAAAACTTATTGCAAGTGAATGCTATGTGTTTAAAGCAAAAGGATCAGTTTGCAACACATAAATTAAAGGATTACTTATGCAAATTACACATAGACAACAACATAAATATTTAACATAAACACATAAGCACAACAATTGATAAAGGAGTTCACCCCTCTTATTGGCTACATCTCCTGGTCCAGCTTCCAATGGATCATTATTATTAATTGCTCAAAAATTTCTCAAAAACACGTCTTACAATGCTCAAACTGACAAACTGACTGCTCCAATGGCTTTCCAGTGTCCCAAAACCCCTATATGGGCTCTTTCGACACCTCAATCGGTCAAAAGATGAAGAAGTTAGGCCTCCTAGAAGTCTCTGGTTCTACAATTCGCACCCTCCTTGAATGAACCTGGCTCACATGCTCTTTAAAGTGTAAAAACCCAGCACTGGATGAAACCACGCCAACGGTGCAAAACATAGGACGGTTAAGGGTGCACCAGCCCCTAACCGCCTCGGCACCTAGGTGTATGAGAGCATATGACCTCACGCTTATCAAAAGGTGGTTAACGCCGTTTTAAAACCGTGTAACTTCCGCTCTAGGTGTCAGGCACATGGCGCAACACATATAAACCGTGGGCTATGGGTTATAAACCCCACGCGCCAAACGTTACCATGCACACCATATAATATATGGTGGTCATATGCAATGAGACCACGGGTCAGGGCTAAGCCCTGGCCCGACCCCCCTTTCCATTCAAACAACAAGCGACTTTAAATATATGCGCATTGACATAATAATCAAGGAACAAAAGTTGGAATGTTGGTTAGCGGAGGTTCGTTGGTACGTAGTACAGTGGGGGAGGTTCGGGGGTTGAACCCCGTGGACTCCCCATACCATTTTACATATAACCATATAAACCAGTCAACGAGTGACACGTGGCGCTAATGGATTGGGCCACGTGTCCTCACATCATTGGCCACAAATGACACGTGTCATCTTCTTATTTTACAACCATCAACTAATGAATGTGTGCCATGACATCATCGTACGGTCTGTACGTCACTGCCACGTCAGACCGTATGGACTGTACGGACTATATGGACAGGTACAGTCAGCATAATTTTTTTTGCCTATTTGCCTTGACAAACAGATCACGATATCTTCTCCATACGGTGTCCATTTGACAAAGTAAATATACCACCGGAATCAGGAAGACGAGACGGACGCAATGGCACTATTTTCGTCAAATTTTGAGCACTTTGA
This sequence comes from Picea glauca, assembly GCA_000966675.3. Taxonomy (NCBI): domain Eukaryota; kingdom Viridiplantae; phylum Streptophyta; class Pinopsida; order Pinales; family Pinaceae; genus Picea; species Picea glauca. The sequence continues at coordinate 15,402 of JZKD02S0579571.1, forward strand.
AAATTGAGCAAAATTTGATCCCCTGATCACACCTCCCCATTGGGAAGCTTTTGGACCTCCAAAAGACTATCTCAGTCTATGTGAAGATGAGGGTATATTTCCCTCACCTTTCCAACCTCAATCCACTTGAACTTGCTTGGATTCGTCCCTCTAAGACCAACTCGCAAATACTCCACATTTCCTCGCTTCGAAGTTCACATTCTCCTATCAAGGATGGTGTCTTCCTACAGTTGTGTTAGATACTCTGGAGAAAAATCATCTATGGAAGGAATCTGAAAATTATCTCCCTGATCATCAATCAATGGAGGATCATACAACTTCAAATTCTCAACATTAACAACTGCATACATCTGCATATAAGGAGGCAAATCTAACCGAAAAGCATTGTTACCAATCTTGTCGACAATTTTGAAGGGACCATATCGAATTGGTTTTAACTTTTTACCTTCTCCTTTAAGCCTCTCCTTGATGATGTAAAGCCACACTTCATCACCAACTTCGAAACTGTGATCAACACAATGCTTGTCATGTCTCGCTTTGTACTTGGCCTGACTCTTTTCCAACTTCTCTTGCGCCACTTGATGTATCGACTGAATTTGTTCAATGAACTTCTCTGCCCGATCAATATCATATTGCCCATAAAAAAAAATATCTTTCCCAAAGATAAAATCTAAAGGTGACTTGGGAAAATAGCCAAAACATGCCTCAAATGGCGACGTTTGAGTCGAAGAGTGCTTAGCTCGATTGTACGCATGTTGA
>JZKD02S0579582.1:0-16159 GCA_000966675.3 Picea glauca
TTGAACAATAACTATTGATTATTTCTCATATATTGTGCATGGTGTATTGTGGTGTATTGGTGTAACTCTTATACTATTGTTCATTGCTCATTGGATATAGTTGAATGATTTAAGTTTCTAAGTTGTATTTGATACTGATTCACCCCCCTCTCAGTATCAACATTAGGTGTCCAAGCACAAGGCAAAGAACTTGCAATATAACACTTGTTTTGTTGTTGAAAGAGCATTGTTTCCTATAGTGCACAGGTTGGTATGATGCTTTGTAGTGGTAAATGAGAAACCTAGCTATTACCTTCTAACATGGTATATTCCCCTCACATCTAAAATCCTCAATAGAATGCTATCAATGATGGGAGGAAGGACATAAGGTTGTCAAACAACAACTTTTGTGCTCCTAGCCACCTCATTTGGAGATAGATGAAGCACATTGTGAAGGTGAATAGTTTCTTGATTGTACCATAACATATGATTTATATTTTGTTTACTCTAATCCCACTGATGAGCTACCAAGTGTCGAATATTTGGGGATGGTGGTTGAGAAGCTGGTTACTTATTCGATGGAGCTCACACCACAATATGAGAAAAGTACTTCATCTATCCCCAAAACACCCTTATTCTCTTCTTCCTTTCTTCCTTCAGGCACATCAATGTCTCCTTCAATGTCATTCACAGGAAACCCACATAGTATTTTGGTGATTACTCAATTTTTCACACACCCCACTATGACCAATTTGAGTAAAATTGCTACTATAAGAATGGCCTAGCCTACTCTTGTTGTAACTAACATCCCTCTTCCAAGGGTCTCACTTTATCACAACCTAATAGATGGGTGATTGCATGATATATTTGTTGTAAAAAACTTCTTGAACCTTATGTGCTAATACAACAATCAAATGCATTCAAGGTCACCTACTTTGTGAGTACTCTTAGTGAAAGGGCCCCTCAATGTCGGGAGAGGTAGAACTCATGGTCTACCAAAACTCAAGAAGTTTGCGACAAGTTCCTAAAATAATGGAGTGAAACAATCCAATTGTCAATGTGCATCCCTACCCTCATCAATATTCATTGGAAACCTTAAGAGACTTTAAATGATGTTGATCATAGGTTAAGAGAACCCTTTGAACAAAGTGAAGAAGATATTTCAGAGACCAAATGTGTATAATGGTTGCTTTATTCCTTTCCTCATGTTATTTGCATCACTATACAAAATATGAATCCTCCTACTTATTAGGATGCTTTAGATAAAATCTCATAATATTGTGATGGTACTCTAAATTCCTCCGCACCTATAGATTTTCAAGGTTTGCATCTTGAGCAATATATAGAGACATTGTAGGAATGTGTCCCGACTATTTATTGGCAATCTTAAGAGATCTGATGTCACCTTTGTTAATAAAACCATTTTCCAAAATAATATTTTCTAAAGAATGTAAACTTTCCTCATGTTTCTCTCTGACAAGTCGATCAATAGTTACATTGATTGAAGATGTTATTAATTTATTGCTTCATAAATAATTCTTAGGAACAAAACCAACATAATTATTGGACTCAGATGGTTGCACAAGTGTGCTTAATCAGTGTAGGGGAGGAAGAAAACAATTTCTTCATTCTGGTGCAATCTCTATTAGCACCACCAAGCATCTTGAATCCAACATTGTTCATCATAGCTAAACAAATTTCTCTAAACTTAAAAGGTTTGTGTAGCCTATACCACTACACTAGTTTAATATTGTGTCTCAAGCTCAACCTATGTGATAACATCCAATACTGGGTTACAACCATGTCTCTCCTCTTGAATGGTATAATAACTATGTTATGCAAGCACAAAATCAAGGAAGGAATCAATATGACACACATATTCCAAAACAAAACTAGATTCAAGGTTGTCAAGTGGCGATATGGTCTTTTGGATGTGGTATGTGGGGTCTTACCTCAAAAAATTGTCCATTCAATAATTCCAACAAAAAGTTATGTCTTCTATAGACTAGTGGACAATGACTCTATGCATTCCTTGATAATCAATGCAAATAATGAGAATTGCATTCGTGCAACCCTCCTCTCATTAGAGAAACTAGTGACACAAATTCCCACAGTTCAGAGAATGAGTCTTGTAGAAGCTAGTGTTCAAGCATTTAGTCATTCTAATATACAAGTGCATGGGAAAGCTTAGATATTACCTCCCATAGAAGAAGCTCATGCAAGCTTCCCCACATGAGAGCACCAAAAAGGTATGATTTCTATTCTTCATGTTCCTAACACTGACGAGTTAACAAAAATTTATGTTGCAATACATGATGAAGCTTAATAATCTTTGGATAATGCACCTTGTGCCTAATGAATATTTCAATTTCCACCATTGAAATAAATGTATACATAAGTTGTGTCAAATATTCCAATTAGCACACCCCAACCTATGGAAAGTTTCAAATCCCATAGAACATCTTGCACATGATTTGGTATTCATGGGAATTGATTGTCTATATTCTCTAAAGAAGATGATTTATGTTTGTACATCTCTTAGATATAAATTGGAAGTGCATAAAGTATCACAATAAAAACTATACTAGTGTTGGAACATCAAGCATTGATGGTTCATCACACATCTCCTAGGTTCAGTCGGTCGAGAGGTCGACCAACATCTCGATATAGTTGGTTGGGTGATTGACCGACACACTACACCAGTTGGTTGAGTAGTCAATGTTCCTGTCAGTCAGATAGTTGATCAATTGTCAAAGATAGTTGAGCGGTGGATCGACCATCCCAACAATTGACTACGAGTTTGACACATAGGCATTCTGGTCGAGCATCCTTGTCGAGCTGACTTGACAAAGCAGATTTGGCGGACTCAACTCTAACAACTGACGACTATATTTGGAAAAGATCTTATAGATTATATGGAAGTTGATTAGATATTGAGGCTATAAAAAGAAGACCCATTGGGTCATTATCATCATGGATATTGTACAATAGATCACGTGGACCAGGATTTACGAATTGCATTGTGATGTTCTAATCATAGTGCACTTTTCTTAAATGTTGCAACGATGTCTTTAGAAATCACCCTTTATCTTCGATTTTTTTGTTCCTCTTTGATTATTTGCAATACTATGTTTTTTGTTTCATGTTATGTTCCACCCTTTTCCCCAAGATGGTATCAGCATTGATGGTTTAAAGCCTCAACCTGTTATCTGCAAACCTTGTTGAGTTGAATATGTTGTGTGATTGACTCTCAGCTAGTGATTTGATGGTTGGAACTTATTGAAATAGATCGAATCATATTTAGATATCGAATATGGCTTCGAAGATTGATCTCGTTGTTCTGAACGGATCAAATTATGTAGTATGGGCACCGGATATGGAAGACCTACTGAAGAGCAAAGGACTATGGAAATATATGAAGGTTGTGATTCTAGATCTAACAGATGATTAGGAAAAGTTCATTTTTGATGGAAATAAGGATGATCCTGTAGGGGTCATCACGACCTACATCTCGTGAGAGATTTGATTTCACCTTAGTGGAATTGACTGCCCTCATCAAGTCTGGAAGAAGTTGAAGTCATTATTTGATCGAGTCAATAAGAGCCACGTCATGCATTTGGAGAAAGATTTGATCTCTCTCAATCCTCCTTCCTTTGACAAGATGGAGGACTATTTGGCGCATGTCAAAGAACTCTAGTTGAAATTAGGTGAATGTGGAAACAAATATCAGAAGAAGGATGGACAACTCATCGAGCTAGTCCTAATGAACTTGATAACACCATTCGATGTGTTCGTGCTGAATTTATACACCAATTGGAAAGCATGCAAGGAAGATGGTATGGATTACACCTTTGAAGCTTTATATGGTCTCTTGATTACTAATCAACACATATTGCTTGAAGAAGGAAAGTTTGGTTGTAAACACTAGGCCCACTTGCTTAAGGAAAGAGCAATATGGATCCAAGGGATAGAGTATGGTTTGATGCCTCTACATAGAAACCTGCATACCGCGACCAAAAACCGCAGAGGCAGACAAATGCACCCCATCAAAGTCAAAATAAGAAGACATGTCAGTATTGTGGAAAGATTGGACATGTGGAGAAAGTATTTTATAAGAAGTAAGACGATTTAGAGGAGAAGGTTAAATGCCTTGAAGGATACATGTCCACTATACGTCGACCCACTAATAATTTCACCTTCCAAGTCGGGACTTCTCATGCCTTGTTGTCTCATTCTACGTAGAACAAATGGGTAGTCGAATATGGGTGCACTCACCACATGGCTAAGGATGCCTCCTTGTTCATGTGGTTGGATGAAGCTAAGGAGAGAAAAATCTATGTAGTTGATGATTTTTCTCTAGATGTTGTTGGTTAGGGTGATGTTTCTTTTCGACATGGTAAGATTGTCGACATCTATCATGTGCCAAACTTCAGTGCCAATATGTTGTATGTTTCTCAATTGACACAAACATGTAAGATTGCATGATTTTGGCTATATTAGTTCTATGTTCATGATTTGAAGAAATGCAAGTTGATTGTCATTGGTGGGATTCTCGACCTGATGGATAGTTTGTACAAATTTCGTGACACAACTCGACTTGACACTAAATTGACTACACTTGTTTCTCAAATCGACGAGCAAAGTTGAATCTGGCATGAGCAATTCAAACATTCAAATTTATGAAGTCTGCAGTCACTAGCAACTCAGAACGTGGTTGTTGGTTTAACGAAGGTGTTTCCCCTTGTAGGAGTTTGTAAGGGTTGTTTTCTTTAGAAGCATCATCGGGCACCATTTGACTCTGGAAAAGCATGACAATCACATAACCTACTGAAACAGTTCACAATGATGTATACTACATCAATATACCTTCACTAGAAGGTGCAAAGTACATTTTGACTTTCATTGATGATTTATCTCGCTTTACGTGGCTTTTCTTTCTGAAGAATAAGAACCTTGTCTTTGAAAAGTTCAAGGATTTTTAGGCCTTTGTTGAAAAGCGATGTGGTTGACCCATCAAATGCCTAAGATTGTGAGTATGTCAATCGACCTTTTGAAGAATACCTCCTTCGATCTGGTATTGAATGATATCAGTCGGTTCCTCACACACCTCAATAGAATGGCATCAAAGAATGAAAGAATCAGACATTAGTAAAAATGGCTAGATGTATTTTGCAGGCTAAAGGTTTTTCTCCCCGCTTCTAGGTTGAAGTGGTATACATGCAAATTATCTACTCAATCACATCTTGACTCAAGTTGTTCCTTCCATGACTCCAGTCGAATGATGGTATGTGAAGAAGCCTTCAGTTGACCACCTATGTGTTTTTGGATGTGTTTCCTGGGCTCACATTACTGATGATTGAAGAAAGAATTTGGATGCAAAAAGTCATGCTTGCATCATGATGGGCTACTATGAAGAGTCGAAATCCTATCGATTTTTTGATCTTGTCAAATGACAAATCATTATCAGACAAAATGTATGGTTTGATGTGAATTCCTATGGAATTAAGTTGTTGAATGCCTCCTCTGGATTGTTGGAGGATGGTCCCTTTGATGTTGTCTTTGACACTGGCCCTCATGTTCCATACTTTAGTCCTTCGACCAGAGAGTCAAACATTCTTCCTATTTTGAGTGGATCATCGACCTTCGAGTTGACTAGTTTGTCATCCTCTGTTTCAACTAGTTCGTCAATTGGAGACTGACTTATGATTGACTTGTTGAAGTGAACCGTAGTTCGCATGTTTCTTGTCTACACGGTTGGGCTGCCAAGACAATTGAAGTTGTTGGAGATGATGTTGGAGATGCCTCCTCTAGACGATAAACTCGAGTCAAAAGAAACATGCCAATGTTTCCTTAATGACTCATGTACTTGAAACTTTTGATCATGTTACCTACTCAGATATTGAAGGATGGTATGAATGGGAGTAGGCCATGCAGACAGAAAATTGATTCTTTGTTGAAGAATTATACTTGGGACTTAGTTCCCCAATCACAAGGAAATGACATTTTGAAGTGTCGATGGGTCTACCAGACCAAATTTACCTTTGAAGGTGTTATTGAGCGACATAAACCATGCCTAGTTGCAAAGGGATTTTCTCAACAAGAAGGCATCTACTACACTGAAACCTTTGCCCCTGTCGCAAAGATGAACTCTATTCCACTGATTCTTTCCCTTGTTGTGTGTTTTGGATGGAAAATACATCATATGGATGTGAAGAGTGCATTTCTTCGTGGAGACCTATTAGAAGAATTTTTCATGGAATAACCACCTGGTTTTGTGACATATTCAAATTTGTTTTGTTGTCTCAAGAAGTCTCTTTATGGTTTGGTATGCTAAGATTGACAATTTTTTTCTTCAACTTGGTTTCAAACGCTGTGAATTTGATCACAACTTGTATGTGCTCCATACCAATGGAGACACCTTGATTGTTGTTGTATATATATATATATATATATGAATTACTCATTATTGGTAATAATAATGATCTCATCCTTAGATTGAAGAAACTACTTGCTAACTCCTTTGACATGATAGATCTTGGTACTTTGCATTATTTTTTGGGTCTTCAAGTATTACCACTTTGTGATGGATTTTTCATTTCTTAGTCTAAATATGTGATGGATCTATTAACAAATTTTTAAATGGTTGATTGAAAGCCTCGTGCTGCTCCTTTTCAGTATGGAGTAAAGCTTACCAAATCCTTTCAAACATCCATAGTTGATGCTACTCTTTATCGACAACTTGTTGACAATCTTATTTATCTTAGTCATAGTCGACCTGAAATTTCCTTTGTTGTTAGTGTGGTTTCTCAATTTATGCAGGACCCTAAATAAATCCACTGGAAAGAAATCAAATGAATTATCCACTAGCTAAAGGGTGCCACTCATTTTGGTATTGAGTATTGTCAAAATTTAGATTCATTGGTCAACTTCACCAACTCTCACTGGGATGGTGACAATGATGATCAGAAGTCCACTTTTGGCTATGTGTTTCGCTATAGCATCGGACCATTGGTGTGTTCATGTAAGAAAATAAAAATCTAGTCTCTTTGTTGACTACAGAAGCAAAATATCATGGTATCGTTCAAGCAGGTACTAAAGCAGTATGGATTCACCAAGTTTTGGGAGAACTTGTCCTTCCTATTTAGACCTCGACTACAATCTATTGTGATAACTAGAGTGATATATAGGTTTCTGACAATCCTATTTCCCATAGTAAGATGAAGCATGTTGAGCTCCATGCTCACTATTTAAGACAATTTGTTCATGAGAACATTGCCTCTCTTGAATATTGTAGAAAATGTGATTAGGTTGTTGATATCTTCACCAAACCTTTAGTTGAATCCAAATTTATCAAGCTTCACATGTTTCTTGAGCTTCATGAAGCTGCAATTATGGGGGGGTGTTATAATGATGTAATTTAACCTCTTGAATCTCCAGAGATATGTGCTTATTGGGGGGTTTTGTAACATCAAGCACTAATGGTTCATCACACATCTCTTGGTTTTAGTTGGTCGAGACGTCGAGCAACATTTGGATATAGTCGGTTGGGTGATCGACTAACACACTACACCAATTGATTGAGTAGTCGACGTTCCCGTTGGTCAGATGATTGACCAACAATCGAAGATAGTCGGGTGGTGGATCGACCAACCCAACAATCAACTATGAGTTCAATGCATAGGCAGTAGGGACAAGCATCCTTATCAAGCTAACTCAAAAATGCGGATTTGGTGGAGTCAACTTTAACAATCGACAATTATATGTGGACAAGATCTTCTAGATTCTATGGAAGTTGGTTAGATCTCGAGGCTATAAAAATAAGATCCCTTGGATCATTATCTTCATGGAGATTGTGCAATAGATCATGCAGATCAAGATGTACAACATGCATTGTGATGTTTTGATCACAATGCACTTTGCTTAAATGTTGTAATAATGTCTTTAGACACCACCCTCTATCTTTGATTTTTTTTTATTCCTCTTCGATTATCTACAACACTGTCTTTTCTATTTCATGTCATGTTCCACCCTATTCCCCAACAACTAGTTCTTTGTTGTGTGGTTAAAGCATGCATGCACATTCATATTCATTGCAATGGGATAAAGGTTTTGCATGCCATGGTAGATCAAGGTGCCAGTACAAATATCATATATACTACCTTTTGGAATGAACTTCGTCAACCTCATGGTTAACCTTAGACACCACACTAAACTACTTCCTACTCATGGGAGATGATTAGTGAAATATGGTACCATGTATATTTAATAATGTTAATATTCATGTAGGCGATTTTCATGGAAAGCATGATTTTTTAGTTATGAATGTTGAAAGTGATTTGTCTTTAAAGACCTTTTGGGTCACACCTATATGGAAGATATGCACACCAGAATAAGCATGGATGAGAAACTCTTGAAAGTAAAGCAAGGTGACAATAAACTCAAGATTTCCATCAATGATCTTGGACCACATTTGTACAAAATCTTGTGTTCTTACAAACCTTGAGTTTGAAGAAAATATGAAAAGAGTCTTGTAAATCAACATTGAAGTCATTACTGATATTGTGTTGGCCAATGTCCCTCCAACTCCACTCACAAGGGCACACACAATTTTATGCAAGATTAGAAAAAAATATTCAATGATATTTATGCTATTCCTATTAGGCACATAACCATCATTACTCTACCTTATCCTTATGCAACCATGTGGATATGATCACTAGTAATGATTAGTTCCACCAAGAGAACATACATTAAATATTCCAAGCCATTCTCAATCAAAGTGCATTACTTTGCATGCACCTCATTCCTAGTGACAACAAATATCAATTTCATCACATGCTCTAAACATGCTCACAACAACATCATCACAACTATTTTTGCATCAAAACCCTCACCCAAGTCCTCATCAACTTCCTCGATGTCCATATCTCCATATTTTCCTTATTTATCTATATTCCCTCATCAACTATTCCCATTCTTGGTACACAAATTTTTGGTCCTCTCCCACATAGACCTACTACACCCACATTCCCCCCCCTTCACAATTATTCTACTTGTGTACTCATAATGAGTGTTGAGCACTAAAAACCTCTCTTTGTGACTAATGAAAGTTTTATTCTACTAATATGATAATAACTAATCACCCTTGGAATCAATAACATAGTACAAACCACTATGGATCATTTTGACCAAACTAAGTGCATGATTCATTTCTTGATTGATTGCATCCACTATGTCCAAGAGGTTACCACATCCATTCATATACATCATGCAATTGACAATTCCCATGATAGGTAGAGAATAATAGTGTAACAATGGTACCACCCATGTTCTACTCGACCTTAGAATAATGACATGAAGACATGGTGGTGCCACCCATGCATCACACTGTATGAAACATACAAAGGTTATTAAACAACAACAAAATACCTAGCAAAGTTAATGTTTATTTCCTTTAAGATATAGAATAAATCATTATATAATTTGTCATCTATCTAGGTACTTTTTGGGTGGAAAAATTTGGAGGAATTGGCTCACAGGGCCTCATTTTAGTGTCAGGTTCCAATTTGGAGATTTGGGGTCCGAAACCTTCCAAATCCATTTTGAGGCATCAAACGACACTTTTTTTTGTGTAAAAACCTTGTAAACATATCTCCCAACCCCTCTATGTTGTTCTACACATTGAGATCTTTCCAATGGTGTGAAAATCACTTGAATTGGAGTTCACATGCGGAAGTTATGCCTCCCACAAGTTGACTTACCTTGTTGACCACCATGGTACTGAATGGATGCCATGTCATCCCCCATTGATCATGTGTGGGGATAATCACATGTGAACTTTAAAGAGTATTCTAGAAGATCCAAAACCCTAATATTAATTAAGGTTGAGGCATGCAAAAACTCTAACCCTAGATGGTTATCAGACTATGTTAAATATTGGGCCACTAGGAAGAGAGGGGGTTCCATTCTTTTAGCATTGTACTCCTAGTTGAGCAGAGAAACTAGGAGTGAGATTTGAATGAATAATAGAGGAGGACGGAGATTATGTAATAGCCATTTATGTTAGAGTGTCAAAGACAACTCCATAGTGAGTGAACCTTTCTTTGTATTTGCATTTTCATAATCGAAGAAAAGAAAATAGAGCATAGGCCTCACCTTCTAGCTGGGTTTTCTCCTATATTAGGTTTATGAGGATACATATTTTGTTCATTTGATTGTTTTTCATTTTCATATTTAAGTTATTTTAATAAATTTGAGCAATACGCTAGTGATAATAAATTTGAGATCTAACTAAATAAATATGCATAATAAAATATTTCAAAATATTCCAAGATTTGTTGTGATGACCTATTGTAGTAGACTATCAATGACAATTTATAGAACACATTGGTATCAAAGTAGTTTTCTTTGGGGCAGATGTGGAAAGTTGCAAGATCTAGGAATTGGCTTAAGAATGAAGTCACAAAACCTTAGCCATGGTAGATAAGTCCATTCATAACAACCCTAAGGATGCAGTAGAAGAGATATTTCCAAGGATGGAAGAGAAATTTGTTGACATCTCTTGCGACATGGCCCTCCTCATGGTGTCTCTAGTGATCAATTTAAAACCTTTCAGGGAGGTTGGTGGCTCTAACTTAGAAGTTGGATCCACTGAGAAACCAAGAGATATTGAAGACCCAAAAAATGAGTTGAAAAAATAGCCTAAGAAAGAGAAACCAAGTTCTAGTGCCATCACTCCCTCACAACCTCTATTTAAAATGAAAGAGAAAGTGGACATAAAGCGCTACCAAGGTGAGATAAATGTTTTTAAGTTGAATCATTGGTTGAAACAATTAGAAGTGTATTTTAGTGTCCATAATATAGATGAGAAAATTTCATTTTCCCAACTGAAACTAGAGGGTCATGCACTAACTTGGTGGGAAATTCACATGAATACACTTAGGCTAGAGGGTAATCCACTAGTAACTAAGTGGGGGGTGTTTAAATACCTCAATAATTCCCAATTATACCCTATTGGGTATGCAAAGGACCGATGGATATGTGGGAATCACTTTAGGTAGAGGCAAGGGAAGAGTGCAGAAGAGTACACCGTTGTGTTTAGGAAGATGGTGATCATGTTGGGTATCTCTCCCAGGAACCTAGACATACTCTTCAAGTATATGTGGTTTCTACGCAAACATTCGCAAAAGAAAGTGATTCTCTTCAAATCAAGGACCATTGATGAGGCCTGTGTGCAAGAACAACACCTAGAGAACATAGGCATAAAAAAGGACAACCAAGTGGTTCTAAACATAAATACCACTAATATGCTTCCAAGGAGGGAAAGAAGAAATGGAAATGAAAAGACAAGAAGACAATATACACTACACATCAGTGCAAGGATCCAAACAACCATTGCAACCATTGTAATAGAGATGGTCACATTGAAGATAAGTGTTGAAAGCTACATCCATATCTAAATCCAAAGAGCCATAAGAAGGATGCCAAAAAGAAGAACCCGCAACCCATATATTTAAGCAACATGGTATATAGAAAATCAGATGTGGATGAGAAGATTGTCTACACCTTAGTGCATAAGGAGGTGAATTTAAGTAGCCTTCATCACAAGGAAGAGAAGGAGATGACTAAACTCTTCCACCTTACGCTCTAGGTCAAAAAGACCAAGGTCGATGCTCTATTCGATTTCAGTTCATAGGCCAACCTCATAGAAGACAATCTGGTTAGAAATATTGGGTTGGAATTTCATGATCATCCTATCCCATATCCATTGGGATGGGTAAACAAGGATGCAAATCTCAAGGCCAAAAAACATTGTAAGACCAAATTTGTTATAAGCAAATATTTTATTGATAAAGTGGAGTTAGATGTAGTACCCCTTGATGTGTGAGGTGTATTGTTTGGAAGCCCCTACATGTATACATTGGATGCAATATTCATGAGGAGAGAAAATAGTACCACCTAATGAAGGATGCAAAGTCTTTCACCATCAATGCACACAAAGGTAAATCAAATATGTCCCTGGTAACTTGTAACACCTTGTTTTCTCCCAAGATTGTGATTATGCACAAACTTCATATGTTAACATTATGAGGCATGTAATTGTGTTTTGATTCAATATAAACACCAAATTGTTGACTAAGAGGGAACAAACTTGATAAGTACTGGCCATGATACACCAGAGGAGATTGATGACGTAGAGGGATTGATGGAATGGTTGAGTGAAGTGGAGTTGAGATGCATCAGTGAAGAAAATAGGAAGCTTGCACATCAAGGTAATCCATTCTTGCAAACATAATAACTTCACCCACCATCATACCATACTAGTGAGGAGACCACATGACCATTAAAGAGAAGGTCACATAGGTGGTTGAGAAGTTAATAATTGTGGCAGTTGGCCCATACATAGAGAGAATGACCACTTGAATAATTGATGGGGGAATGTTCCAAAAAATCACCCCTTCATCTTTTGAATGGAAGACTGGAGGCATTGCAGAGATCCCAAGGGGATGGAAAAGAAGACCAAGGGAGGAAAAACACAACGTGCTCAGGGAAGACAAAAGAGAGTAATTTTGATAGGATAAGAGCCTCGCAATAGGGACTGCACCCAGATACAGAAAGGGGACTCCACAACAATAGAAAAGTATTAGAGACGAACAATAGAGCATAGAAGCACATATGTGTTGACTAATAAAGAAAATAATAGTTTTTTGGAAGAAAATAGGAAGCTTGTCTGATTTGTTGATGATCACCCTAAATAGAGAAGACCAAGAATCCTGAACTTGAGCAAGAGTGGGCTGCAACTTGGTGCTTACTGGACATAAACCAACATTGGTAAGGGGAGGTTGCCGAGGGAATGTTGAGCAGAGAAGGGACTCCCTTGTGCAGAGGAAATCTAGTTGAGAAACCACATGATAAATATGTAGAGACTTGAAGCTCAGTGGGAGGTGGAAAATTCTATTGTGTCAAAGGAGGAAGGAGAGTAACCTTCTTGGATCATCATAGTCTTAGAACCCTGTTGAGTCAATTTCCTTGGTGGTATCATGGCTTGGAATGAGGTTGACGTGTTGTAGGAAGTGACTCTACAACAAGGCCTAAGGTTGGGAGGAGAGGTGTCCCCTCTTAGTCAGTTGGATTTGACAGCTTCTTTATCAGATAAGTGTTCACTTGTGCCGAAACTAACTATGGATGATTTATATGCATGATCATGAATGATAACATATATGAATGTCTGAATCAAAGAGATACTTTGTGTACTTAACTTATGATTTTGAATGTTGTAAGATGAGCTATGTTATGATGTTCATTATTTCCTTGTTAAATCGTAAAAAAGACTAAATGTAAATTGCTACCTGCTTGAATACTCTATATATTCCTTGTGTGGAGAGCCTACAAATCATGTGAGGTTTTAAATTTAAGTTTGACAATTTGTAATGGCTATGGAATCATTTTGAGTTTTCAAAATTCAGAATCGAAGTCGTGCATGGCTCGAAAATGGCTAAGTCCTTAGAGAAGACAGTTATGACTCTGTCAACCTTGTGTTAGTCAGCGGAGAACAACAACCATCGATATGAAGAGATCAGGATCATTGATCGATGGGATGTTCAAAGTTAAAGGATCAAAGAAATCACTCGAATGTCGTGGGAAGGACTCTGAACGAGAGACTCTAAATCGAACCTTTCAAAGTGGGGCTTTCAAAAGGAAATATAATGTTTTAGGAAAGTAACTTCGAATTCGAGCCAATGTGGGCCATAGATCTAGAAGTGGGCGAGATAAACCATTAGTCGTTGATCATAGCGGGTCCCATGTAGTTAGTCGAGAGGAAGAGAATGTGGAGGTTGACTGGGAGTGACTGTGTGAGGATGCATGTCAATGGTTTATTTGTTGACTAGATTGAGTGCAAGTTTAGCTGGCTCATAGTTGAATGTTTTCGAAGTATGAATCTGAAGGATTCATAGTACTCCTTTGATGGCTTAGAAGTGCGAGTCTAATAGGGGAAAGATCTCGACCGTAGTTTATTGAATGGATATATGGCACGATATCCATCGATCTACCGTGAGTCCTACCTAAGTTAAGAAGCGAGGTGTTAACATTAGGAATGATGTGGCTTACCAGCAAGCCAGTCAGGGCGTTCCTATAATGACATACGTCGATCAATAATTAGTTGATGAGTTGAGTGGGGTTTGATGGGATAGACGAACCTTGGATGTTGGGAAGATCTCGACCATTTTTTGGGATACCATGATGTGCATCTACACCATTCATTGAGGAGAAGAGAATATTCCTCGATACGTTGAGTTCGGAGCAACGAATATTCTCAAACTGTTCTAACTTTGAATGGATGTTATCAAAAGGGAATAATATTCGATACCATATCCATCAGGGGTAAATAAAGAGTGCACTAGAAGAAAGTTTGAGCACTGACAACTATAGGTTTACATGGATGTAGATTCCATCATGGCAAGCTAGGCTAATGCCACATTGGTGTCATGTCAGATGGAACGAGTTGCAGGATACCATGTGGTAGTGAGTTAGTTGTCGACCTTGAGAACCCAGGAGAACTTTGAAAGGTCATAACTTTCGTTCTAGAGCTCAGTTTTGAGCAAAAGTTCCATCGTTGGAAATCCCTCGATGAGTAGAAGATGATGGAATTACAAAATAAAGGATTTGAGATAGTTGAGAAAAGAGAACATTCTAATACCCCATTCCTTAAAGGGGCACTTAGGGGTTGGGTGTGTTACAGAGTGGTATCAGAGCATATTTCAAACTCTAGGCTTTAATGGGTCACCAAGTCCGCTTAAGACTGTTTAAAAAGGATTTTATGTTGTCTGGAATGCATGATTCAAAATATTGACATAAAATGCTAATGGTGATTGTTGTTTCAACACATAGGATGAATTGAAAAGTTCACTAAAGTGAATGGTGCAATGCAGTATGGATGACCTCTTGCACCTCATAGATGAAGAGTCTAATGGCCGGATGGATAGCAAAACCCCTCCATATTTGATGGCCATTGTGAGAAGTCTAAAGGCAGTTAATGAGATGCTTATGAGAGCCCATGTTGAACATGCAGAGATAAATGAAGTCCTACTACAAAGTCTATCCGAAATTCAAAAACATCTGCAACAAGGTCCTAACAATGCAGAATTACAACAGTTGGAGAGGGTGAAAACCCCTTCAGATGCTTAAAATCATGGATTGGATCATAGGGATGCGGGAAGGAGTTCTTCCAAAAGGAAAAATCAAGGTACTAAGAGTAGAAAATTGAGTGGAGGCATTTCCACATAGTCCTCTATTCGAAAGACTCTTTCAACATAACACTCTAGTAGTGACACAAAATCTAGCATTTCTAAGAAGAGAAGGAGGAAGAATTCTCATAGTTTTTTGACTGAAGAATTCAAGAAGGCTAAACCACCTACATTTGATGGTGAAATAAAGAAAGGAGAGGAGGCCGAAGCATGACTATTTATCTTGAATAATTACTTTCGAGTACATAACTATTTAGACAATACCAAGGCAAGGATTGTAGGTTTAACTTGAATGGAGTGTTATAGCAAGATTTGCCTCACCATTGCTATCTTTCACAGAGGGCCTTTTTCCATTTCCCTATGCAAACTTGTCATCCCTTTTTGATGAATCCAGAGCCAAAAATACACATTTTTCCACATATACGCTCCCTATCAGCTATGCAAGATGCGTATACATTGGCTGCTCCACTACAGCCCGTGTACATCGAGATTTGTGCCAGAAAATACAAAAATGAGGTCAGGTTTCCATGTCATGACAAAAGATCTCTGATCCTTGGCCTTCCATATACTGGAAACATTCCAACTCGGCCCTTCAGTTGCATTCTAAAGGCTATAAAAGCACAATTTCGAGCTATGGAAAAAAAAGGAGAAATAATTCAACTTTGAGAGCAAAGTTACTCTGAAGAAATTACTTCATATTGAGTATGCATCCCTTTGTCCCTCAAGTTTGAACATGGTTTTCAGCCCGCAAGATCTTTCCCTATTGTTGAGAGAACCTCATTGACTTCCTTGGTAAATAACCATACTTGGGACGTGGTTTAGTTGCCTGCAGGAAAAAGAGCATTGCGGAATAAATGGGTTTACAAGTTGAAGGAAGAAGATGGAGGAGAAAAGCGGTACAAGGCTAGACTTGTTGTAAAGGGGTTTGCACAAAA
>JZKD02S0579593.1:15356-29735 GCA_000966675.3 Picea glauca
TATGTATCTCCAAGACAAAGGGTTCAAGAGAGGAACAATTGACAACAATCTATATATCAAAACAGAGGGTAATGATTTGCTCATCGTGTTGGTCTATGTAGATGACATCATCTTCAGATGTAATAAGGATTCATTGGTACAATGGTTTGCTTTTTCCATGGAGTCTGAGTTTGAAATGTCTATGATAGGTGAACTGCCATTTTTTCTTGGTCTGCAAATTACTTAGAGGTCTGAAGGAATGTTCATTTCTCAAGAAAAATATCTAAGAGAAATGTTGAAAAGGTTTAAAATGGAAGATTCTAAACCTGTGGGCACACCTATGGTTACTGTATGCAAATTAAGCAAGGATGATGACTCACTTGATGTTGATCAAAGTTCATATAGGTCAATGATAGGTAGCCTGCTGTACATCACAACATCTCATCTAGACATAATGCATGCTATTGGAATGGTAGGAAGATATCAGTCTGCACCTAAACATAGTCATTTTCTAGCTGTCAAAAGGATATTCAGATATTTGAAAGAAACAATGAACTATGGCCTATGGTATCCTAAGAATCATAATTTTCAATTATCAGTCTACTCAGATGTTGATTGGGATAACTACATGGATGAAAGGAAAAGAACGAGTGGATGTGCATTCTTCTGAGGAGATTATCTAGTAGCGTGGTTGAGCAAAAAACAAGGTTCCATTTCCTTATCAACTACAGAGGCAGAATACATTGTTGTTGCTACTTGTTGCACTCAGGTATTATGGATGATTCAGACACTTGCAGACTTGGAGGTAAAATATACTACATTGATCCCAATTCATATTGATAACACTAGTGCCATAAGTGTGTCCAAGAATCCTGTATTCCACTCCAAGACCAAGCATATTCCCATAAAATACCATTTTATGAGAGAGTAGGTCACCAATCATATTGTTCAGGTTCAATACATTCCAACCATAGAACAAATTATAGACATCTTTACTAAACCCCTAGCCAATACACCATTTGAATATCTCCGTCAAAAGATGGGTGTCATCCCGTCTCACATCTAATAGAATCCATCATGTTAGGGGGAGTTTGTGTTGGTTGAATATCTGATACCTATGAAAAATTACAACAACAACTTAGTGGGAGCATGTTTTTTATTTGACATTGATGTCAAAGGGGGAGAATAACAACATGACTAGATGCTACAGTTGGAGATCATGGTCTAAGAAAAATAGTGCATCCTTTCAGGGTTGCCATCAATGCCAAAGGGGGATATTGTTGGCATGTTCATAGGAACAATGTTCTTGTCATTGATGGCAAGAACACACAGGAAGGAGAATCTCGGGAGGAGAAGCGACAGTGATCGTTGGATCCCATTCAGAATTCCCGATGACCGTCAGATCTGAATTAAGACAGGAGGAGTGCACAGATGGAGGACAAATCTCGGGCATTATATTCGAGCGTGGGCTCCAACCATCGTTGGATCCAGGAGAATCTGCACATTTTTTAAAGTGCAAGGAGAAGCAAGCTTACAAAATCCCGAAATCAGGAGGACTGTCCATCTTTGGGCAGAACACGTGGTCACATATAAACATTTCACTGACTGGAAAGTCAAAGGAAGGAAGTTCTCTGACCTTCCAACTCGTGATATGCGAAGTTACGAAAATATCTGAGCCATCAGATTGAGGAGAAATCTGGACCATCGATCAAAGAAGGACACGTGGCTAAAGTTCAACATTTCACTGACTGAAAGGTCAAAGGAAGGAGAGGCCTAACCTTCCAACTCGCGATACATGAAATTGCAAAAAGATCTGAGCCATTGGATCGAGGAGAAATTTGGAACATCAATCCAAGAAGGACACGTGGAGAAAGATCATCATTTCACTGACTGGAAAGTCAAACGAAGGAGGTTCCCTCACCTCTCGAACTCGCGATATGCGAAATCATGACATAATCTCAACCATTGGATCGAGGAAAAATCTAGGCCATTATATCTAGGAGGTAGTTCATGATGACAGACCATGTCAGAAAGGAGATGTGGCATCCTATGTCATCAAGGACACGTGGCACAATCATACAAGGAAAAATGTCAAGGTGATTTGATGTTTCAAGTACATGAATATTTCAAATCTGAGTGACATGTGGCAACCACTCGGGTCACGACATGTCATCGAGTGACATCATTCTGAGAGTTCAGTTTTGGGAGTTTTAGTATCAACACTCCTCCTAAGTCCCGAGAGCTAAAGTTTCGGGGCGGTGGATAGTCGTCCGATCACCACAGAATGTGGACCGTTGATCTGAAGAGAGAAGTGCTCAAATGATTAGTGAGTGGTCATAGGTAGTGGTCACATCATCGAGAGTTGGAGGAAGGCACAAACAACTAAGCTCCATTTCGGAAATCGCGATATGAAGAGTCATGAAGTCTCACCACAATATTCCTGAAATCATGAAACACGAAACAACAATTCAATCTGAGTCGTTGATAAAGAGAAAGCGTGAATCATTAATTTGGCTCCATTTCAGGGTTTCGGCGATTGCAACTTGGAGTGTAGAGACCCTTCATCACAGGAATGACGAAATGTGAAACACCTTTTTGGCATAGGCCATGGTCACCGTCGGTGGTTGTATGAGAGGAAGGAGCTAGGGTAGCAAGGCTCCATTTTGGGTACCGAAAGTGGAGGAGTCAAGGAGACTCATGGAAAAATTTGCGAGTTGTGAATTGTGAAAGCCCTTTATGGATAAGAGTTTGGTCATCGTCGTGGGTACATGAAGGAAGGAGCTAGCATAGCTAGTATCCATTTCAGGGTTTGCAATATGAGGAGTCAAGGAGACTCACGAGAGAAAACCCAAAGTGCGAAATCACGAAATGCCTTTTTGAATAGAGCTATGGTCACATCCATTGGTCACATCATCAAAGGTTTAAGGGAGGATCTAGCATGCAACTAAGATCCATTTTAGAGATTGCGACTTGGAGAGTCAAGGTGCCTCATCCCCAAATCCCCGAAATGTGAGTTGTGAAAGAGCCATATGAATAGGCGTTTGGTCACCGCCATAGGTCACCTAAAAGGAAGGGGCTTAGCCAGAAGAGCTAGCGCCCACTGTGAAGTTTTCTTCAGGAAGAGAGAAGGCACCAAAATTCATGAACACACAAAGTTTCTCTCAGTAACTGCCAGAGGAGACGAAGAGCCTCGGTGTAACTGTTAGAGACCACTGATGGTTTCTGCCAGAGAATTCAAAGAGTGTCCAAGGTGATTGACAGAGAAGACGAAGAGTCTCGAGGCAACTTCCAGTGGAGTGTAAACTCATCATAGAGTCAATTGACATATGGAAAAGGGCCGAAGACTGTTACAGTTAGTAAAGCCAAAAGATCTTAGGAGAAGGGTCAGTGATGATGAACGCAGTGAAGTGTATGCAGTGGGATAATGCATGCATCATGCACAACATGCACAGAGACTATAAAAATGCAGAACAAAGAAGATATCCAGTTGCGATTTTTGAGATTGTGTTATGTAGGTAGAAGCATTGAGCCTAAACGAAAAATAGCTTAGTAGAGGCAAAGAAGAGAGATGCATAACTGAGACAGTAAAAGAAGGATGAAGTGCACGTGCAAAGAGAAAGAAAAAGATCAGAAAGTGCAAGAAGATGCAAGCAGTGAGATGCTGATACAGGAGAGAAGAGCAACATAGAAGAATAGTGATAAGCCTAGTAAGTCGATGACAACTATTGAATCACTGTAATAAATTCATAGAAAGAAAAGTTTTATATTTCAGGGTGGAATGGAGGTGCTAGGGAGGACTGTTGTCCTCAGAGTTTCAAGTAGGTACATGACAACACATGGAGTTGTAGCTTCCATCTGGCTGCAGCCAGAGAAACCAGGGTGGCAAGGTGGTGCAAGGGAGAACATTGGTTATCTGATATATAGGTTAGTGCCCGTATGACTGGAAGTTGGTGCTTCCATCCAGTTGGTGCTGTAACACTCAGGGAATTAGTGCTTCCTTCTATTGGGTGCTAGAGAAACCAGAGAGATGGTGCTCTTAGCAATTAGCATCTTGCAAAACAGAGGTGGTAGCCTCATTATGAGTCAGTGCTCATAAGAATGATAATGTACAAAAAATAATTATCATATAAAGAAGAAGATGTTTTCAGCCTTTATGGGTTTCCTCAGGAATATCTGTCTCTGCATTATACATGTGTGTGATTGATGTTGAATACTCTATTGCTTATTTATTTTGATCATCATTGAGTGTTCTGTAATGAGTTATGGATATAATTGTTTAAGAACAATAACAACTGATTCACCCCCCCCTCTCAGTTGTCCAACAATATTGCCCTTGTTTTGTTTATTCTGTAGGAAGGATTTGCTTTGATTAATTGTCAGAATAGTGCATATTGATTTCTGTAATAGCTTTTTTTGTAGTTCAGAATTTAGTTAATGGATGTTCTTATTATTGCATATTGGGTTGAAAGGACAACTTCTAGGAAAAACAAAGTGGTACTCTAGGGAGAAGGTAGAGGAAAAATTTCATCACCTCATTTAGTAAAGATTTTGGGGACCAAAAGCCTCCCTAAATGGGGAGGTATGATCCTGATTGAACCATTATATTATTTTTCATCTATATTGATCCTTTCAAAGTGGAAAAAATTGGAGGTATAAGCTTGCAGGTCCACTTTAGTAGCAAGTCCCATTTTGAAAAATTGGGCTTTGGAACTTCCAGAACCATTTCGAGGCATTAAATGATGTTTTTTGGGGTTCTGATGTCGAAAACTTAAACCAACTCCATTGACGATGTTATACACTTCTAGGCCTTTCCAACAATGTAGACCATGAGTCAATCAAATCTTGTATGCAAAAGTTACACCTCTCATAAGTTGACCTACCGTATTGACCACCATGGTACGAGAGGATTCCACGTCAATCCCCATTACTCACGCATATTGGGCTAGACACATATGTAATTTAAAGAATATTCTAGAAGGTTCAAAACCTTATCACAATTTAGGGTTGAGGAAGTAAAAAACCTACCCCTAGATGGCTATCGGGATATGTTAAATACCGGGCCACTAAGACGAGAAGGGGTTCCATTATTTTATGTTGTATCTTGTTCCATGGCTGGGAAAAACATTTGAGAGTGGTATTCTGTGAGCATAACAGAGGAGGAGAGATTTTGCAGTAGCCATATAGGCCATGGTTCAAAGGCAAATCCACTGAGAGTGCCTCTTTCTTTGTACTTGCATAATTTCTATACCAAAGAAAAGAGAGGAGAGCAACCTCACCTTCTAGCTGGGTTTTCTCCCATATTGTTTCCCAGGTCATATCTTGTGATTATTTTTGGATAGTGTGATTGCATTTTGTTGTTCTCTATTTTCCGCATTTTATCTATTTCATGCATCAACAAAAAATTAGTGACTAAATATTCTGGAGATCTAAAGAAAAAATAACCTTAATAGTAAATATTTCAGTATTTTATTAGATTTTTTGTGATGAACTGTTCCAGTTGAATATACACGACAATTTACAGATCGATGAGTATATGTTGGAGTATCAAGAGTTAACTGAATAATTTGTAAGTAGATAGGTTGTTTTACTTTCTTTATTTTATAATTAATGGTACAACAAGAAATATTTAATTATATCTATACTTTGTCATTATGTATAAAACTTGCAAGAAATAAAGTATGGAGTGGAGCCGCTAGAAAATATATCAAGAGATGACATGAAGTGTGGATTCAAAAGAATGTGTATTTTGTATGAATCACTCATTGATATGGTACACTTTTCAATTTAAGAAATTATGTATATTGTACCATAAATATAGATATACTTTTTATACTTTAGTTCTATGTTTGTAGATGGAACATGAAATAAAATCAAGCTACTCAACAAAATGTTGCAAATAACCCAAGTAAAATTTCATTTTCAATTGATGAAGAAATGAGGTACGCAAGTATCTTAAGCAATTAGAATAGTTCATGAGATGAATGATGATCAAAATAATTGATTGTTACAAGTTTTATACTTTGGAATGTTTGTGTGTAAAAAATTAGACACTTTGTTCAAATGTGGGAATATGGTCCCATTTGGTATGATGATGGGTTACCAATCATTGTAACATTTATTTATTGATATTTTGATTGTTGTGGATCTTGATGCTGTACCATTTTGTAAGAAAAAGGGTCTCTTATTATCATATAATAAAATGGGTTTCTTATTCTATTGCAATCTCTAGTGTTGTATTTTTTTTTGACTTGTAGAATCATAAACTAGGGCGGGATCGTACTCACCCGACAAAGGGTCGATTATGATTTCTACCACTATAACCTCCAGGTGCACCGCACACCCCCAAACATGGCACACGGGCTAGGTGAGGTTGGAACCAATGATATTGCAAGGAGTGCCTTAACAACGCACTCTATCGCCAACTAATCTACACCCCCGGGGGACAATGTTGTAAAATGTTATGTTGCAATGGAGCATACATGTACTTAATTGGTATATTTGTTTAAATAATACAATTCAATAATACAATAATTATCTCTAAACACATTAATTACAATATAAAATTAATGTTATTATAAAACATATTTGATTTTCTTATGAGTAATTGAAATTTTATAAAAAAAAAAGAACTTGCATTTATATAGCCATAATACGAGGAAATTAAACACTAAATCATATCATATAAGGGCATTGTATTTATTGATCAAATGATTCATTTCATACATATTTATGCATCATTTCTTTTTAATGATTGTTACACATTGGTACGATAATGTATTACTACATCAGTGTTAATAACTGTAATAAAAACACCAATTCTCCACACAACAACGACACCATGCCTTTGAATGATACCATCATTATTTCTATTATCGTTATCATTATCCATTACCCAAAATTCACAATGCACAAGGACATATACGCACTAGTGCTCAATCATATATGACACATTCGTGCTTTAAAGATATATAACATGCACCAATGCTTTCAAAATATATGATATGCACCCCTACTTTCAAAACATATAATGTTTTGTGGCTTTAAATATATATAATACACATTGGTGCTTTCAAAATATATAATATGCATCGATGCATACTAAATAATTTCACATCTCTGTGCCTTATTGTTTGAAGTGCATAAAAAAAAACCTCCATTGGAACTTCCATCCACCTAGAATTTTTAATTATAGTGAACATCTACTAAAACTTCCACTATTAAATAGTATAAGTTTTAGTGGAAGTTCTATATATTTTTACCCAATATTGTAACACTAAAAACCTCCAGTAAAGTTCCTTCCAAGTAATGTTTTCCTTGTGGTGTATAGATGACAAGGAGTAGGAAAAGGATGTCTTCAATGATGATGATGATAATGACCAGATGTCATCATGGGAGATGATGATAATGCCTATGATGTTGTATATTATAGATTATCATTTATAACTACATTTTTTGTATATATATATATATATATATATATATATATATAACTTACACTTTGTGCATTTTTAGTTATGCCTACATGTTGGTTAATTGGTTCTCTCTCTAAATATTTTATAGTGGTACTATTTATATATCTAGTTTTGGATACATATTTGCAACATAATAAATGATTTGTAAAAATAACAATAATTGCATGAGATTAATGATTTAATAATAATCATCCTAAACGAGGTGTTAGGGAGAATATCCGAGGAGGATGGAATGAGTTAATGAGGATATTACAAGTGGTGTAGTTAAGTACAATAGGTGCATGTAGAAAGGACAAAGGGAAGTGATGGAAGGGACACAAATGGTCACTGTTATCACCATAATTTTTTTTTGTGTGAAATCTAGTTTTCAAGACTTAGTGAGGTGCTAAATTGATGTGGAGACATGACAAACTAGAGGACATGGCCAAGTATAGAAGGAGGAGTCTAAATCTAGAGGTAGTGCAGAGTTGATGGGACTCGATAGGTCACATATTGCAGGCGCTACAGATCAACGGTTGGGGACCGTTTCGGGGGGAGGACTTGCGCGAAAGATAATTCTCGAAAGCGAGCCAAAAAGTAAATCACGGTTTCAAGTTGGGACCATGTGGCTCCACTAGGTTCATTTCAGGGCAATAATCGAGTTGCCCCAAACCACTCCCTGTTGCCCCTGAAATTGAGAAAGTATATAAAGGGGGCGCTTGTCATTATTTTATTATTTTTTCAAATACTAGAATGTTTAAAGTTGGCGCGACCCATCCATTCAAACTGAAGCTCAACAGTACTCCAAGCTCACGCCTTTTCCCCTTGTTTACAGGTATTTTTCATCGCCACCAGGGACCCTATCATAATTTCAGTAGTAGAGCAAGACCCCATGTCAAATGAGGAAGCCCTAATTGACCGAGATTCAGATGTGTTCAACACTTAAATCACCCTTTCACCCATCTCCGTGTCCAGAGCTAATCTGTCCGATAATGTAGGGAAACAAATACCCTTCCCTGAAGCATTCCAAGCTACTGTAGGCCCTTACGTTTTCGAGGTCACGTTCCCTTTTCTCGAGTTCATAGGCTGGTGCGCAGAACAATATTCACAGGAAGAGAAGGTCATCGTCAATAAACAGGGGTTCGAGGTCCTGTGTAGGGTAGAGAGTCTGTCAATTCAAGGTGCCCTCGACATACCAGAGTCTTTCTCTGCAACGTATGAACCATTCAAGGAAGAAAAGCTAATTAGGGTTTACAGGGAGTGTCCTGCATAAGTCAAAGACCTATTCTTACAAACAATTGTAAAACTAGAGCATTTTCCCGAGAGTTTGTCTTTGCCAATGAGTGTGAGTATCATGGCTATTGATGTCCAATGGGTCTATTCCTTGCCGAGTCAAATTTTATTTCTAGATAATGACAAGTATGTGGTCGAGATCATGTTGGGTTTTTTGTTTTCTTTCTTCGAGTTAGAGTCCAGTCCGTCAGTCAGTATCAGTTTCAATAAATTCATAGCTAATAGTATCCACAAACAATTAGTGAATTTTCGATCACTGAGGCATTTCATATATTACACATACTTGCTGAACATTTTCCTGGAAACAAATAAGAGTGAGTTTCCTAAAGCGACATTTATATCGACTAAATGTAAGAGAATCACATTGATCATTTTTATCAACAAAGTCATATCCAGGGTTTACGGCCTGATTTTCAACACCAACCTACCAAGAGTCTTGGATGACATGAGGAACTATTTACAACCAAATCCAGAAAACAGGGTTGGAGACTGGGTACTATTCATGCATTCAACAGGGGTTTGCGTTTATGGTTTTCATGAATCCCCCTACCTTCTGCCTATTTTTCTGACACCCAAAGTCTTTTCCCT
This sequence comes from Picea glauca, assembly GCA_000966675.3. Lineage (NCBI taxonomy): Eukaryota > Viridiplantae > Streptophyta > Pinopsida > Pinales > Pinaceae > Picea > Picea glauca. The sequence continues at coordinate 24,668 of JZKD02S0579593.1, forward strand.
TGAATTCATCAGGTACAAAATCATATCAGAGACATAACATTTCCTAAAATTGCACAAAGCCTCCAACCTCAAACTCCCTTTCATCATTGGACTCTTCATTGTCAAGGCTAGATCATGCTTATCTCAGATCCAGGCAAAGATCAAGGATTTTGGATTTGCACAGCTACAGGGAATAAGATATGATCCACATCAGATCACATCCAAGAGAAGACTGATGAACAAACATGCCCCTTATGAGCATGAAAATGTTGAGGGTTTTGACAAATTTAAAAATATTGAAGTCTCTGATGATACGAAGACAACTCTGCAATTAGATCAAACACAACAAGTGGAGGCAACCCTACAACAATATCAAATACAATAAACTCCTCAGAAGCTGATATTTAAAGTCCCCAAAGTAAGTGTTTACAACAAGAGAAGCAGTTCAGAGGCCCTGGGCACCAATGAGTAGCATAATTCCCCCAAGAAGATGAAGATCACGTAATCCCCACAAATTAGTGGATTTAGAGGAGGAGGATCCCAAAGAACAAGTGAATATGGATATGGTGGAGAGTGGAACCAACACTGTAGAGGTTGAGAAAGGAGGTAAGCTCCAAAGTGAAGGAAGCTCAAGAAATTTTAGTAGAAAAAATAACATATTTGATAAGACATCTAGAGAAGCTTATCAATCTAAAGAAGACTTGGGAAAACAATATGCTGAGAAAGGAAACTTGACTATGAATGAAATGAGGGAGTTAGTCCCTGAAGTGGAAAATATTTCTCAACACAAATATTCTTTGTTCACAGTAAGAGTTATAGAGAAGAGAACCTTTAACATATCAACTGCAGATGAAGAAAAGGTCTCTGAGATCAAGATAAGGTATGACAACATCAGTGCCCCAGACAAAGTGAAATTCCATAGGATTACTAGTGACATGTTGTATTCAGATTACTTGGGCCTAAGTCTGAAGAATTCAAAGCTGTCAACTTATGCAATAAAGTTGGAAGGGAAGTTGAGGTAGGAAAAGGCATCCAAAAAAGCTTGGAAAACTCAGGTCAAGAGGCTAGGATTTGAAGGCCCTCAGCGGATGAAATCCTCATTGGATGAAAAGGACAAGATGATTTAAAGCTTGAAGAAGAAACTAAAAATGTCTTCCACAGAGCATCCACAAACAACAGAACCAGTTTCTCTAGAATAGGAGAAGGAAGCATTTCGGCAAGAGGCATTGAACTACAAGGCCAAGGTGTTATAGCTAGAACAAGACAAGGTAAATTGGACACAAGTACAAACATAATTATTGAACATGGCTATGGCTGTACCTCCTACTGTAGAATATGGGCCAAGTATTGAAGGACTTGTCCATGCTATGTCACAAATTAGCCTGAAGGCAGGAGAAATCAAGGGATTAAAGGGAGACATAGAGAAATTGAAACAAGAAATGAAATCAAAGGATGAAATAATGGATCAATTTCAAAAGGAAAATCAAACTTTGCAGGAGAAGATATACAAGCCGAAAATCAGATTGAGGGGCAAAGGACTGTTGCAGGGAGCCAAACACATCATCTGTGATTCTATTGCTGCTGAAGCTGCCAAGTTTAGAGTGTACTTAAACTTCATCAATGATAAAGACGTCATGGCCATCAAAACCAGAAGCAGGTGCACTGTTGTGAATGAGACCCTAGCAAAGAAACCATATGGATGCCAAAGGGAAATCTGATCAGGAGACTGAAAAAGTTTCAGAACAACAGGACATTGCAAAGAATGAAATGTGGAGCATGATTTTTGATGGAGCTATTAGCAGAGAGCGAGTAGGGGCTGGTGTGTGGATTAACCCCCCTAGGTTGGCCACCAACTTGTGTTCTTATAAACTTTATTTTGATTGTACAAACAACATGGATGAATATGAGGCATTGGTGTTAGGATTGAAGGCTTTGAAAGAAATGGGTGCTAGGAGGATAACTGTCCATGGAGATTCTAAGTTGATCATAAATCAAGTGAAAGGAATATATCAAGAAAAACACCCTAGATTAAGAGCATATCAGAATGCAATGTTGAACCTTCTTGAATAATTTTCAGAGTATATTCTCTTAACGATTCCAAGGGGTCAGAATCAGATTGTTGATGCTCTACCTACTTCAACCTCAGTTTTAAAAATTCCAATCTTTCCTAGTAGGGGATATGAGGTTGAGGTTAAAAAAAGACCAACAGTCCTTGATAATATTAAGTACTGGTAGGTTTTTGAAGATGATAAACAAATAGAAAGTTTTCTCAAAATGGAAGATGGATTTGAAAATCTGAATATTGATGAAGAATATTTTGATGAAGAGGTAGATGAAGCTGTGTTCACAAAGGATGGTTACTTCAAAAATCAGATTGCTAGTAGAGATATCGTGCAACTGAAAAGTAACATCATTCCCAAAGGCCTGGTCCCATTAGAGAAGCTGTTTGATAACAATGATGTGGCCAGGAGTCCAAAACTTACTGTAAATGAGGGAGATGTTGAAGATTGCAACATTGGGACTCAGGAAGATCCCAAGATCATTAAGCTGTCCAAGACACTCAGCCCAGAGGTAAAACAAATATATATCGACTTAATGAAAGAATTCCCTAATGTTTTTTCTTGGAGCTATGAAGATTTGAAAGTTTATGATACTAAGGTGATTCAACATGTGATTCCAATCAAAGAAGATCTAAACCTTTCAAACATAAATTAAGAAGAATCAATCCTTTGTTGCTTCCCTTGATAGAGAAGGAAATAAATAAGTTGTTCGAAGCCAAGATCATAGTATCTTTGAGGTTTTCTAAGTGGGTGGCGAATCTGGTGTCTGTCAGAAAGAAGAGTGGAGAAATCATGTTATGTGTGGACTTCGTAAATATGAACAAGGTGTCTCTCAAGGACAACTACCCACTGCCTAATATGGATCACATTCTACAAAAAGTGGTAGGTTCTTAGAAGATGTCAACGTTGGATGGTTTCTTTGGGTACACTTGGGTATGTGTTATATTCTTTGCATGTGTGTGTGTGGGCGCGTCAGATTCGAAAACTGCGTCTGACGATCCCTCTAGTAGGGCTCTTTTTGTTGTGTGCATCGAGGGATTTCCTAGGGGGGAAATGTATGACCCCCCTGGTTATGTGCAATGTTCAACACTGGGCGGTATCCTGGGGCAGTGCCCCCAATTTTGTTTTTGGGCAGTTTTTGCTATTTTTAGTGGATTTTGCTATTTTTAGCGGTTTACTAAATTAATCCCAGATTAAGGGATTAGGATTTTGGTATCTACGGAATACCTAAACACATTGTATATATTGTATGGTGAATGGTGAAATTCGATATAATGAATATAAGAAAGGTTTTCCCGGTTGAGGGTTTCCGGTATAAAATCTTTGTGTACTCTGTGTATGAGCCATTGATTAAATTTTGTTTTTCTTAAGAATCTATATACATTGATTTACTTCACAGGTTTATAAATTACATGTGGTATTAGAGATCGTTTTTGGCTTCAGAGGGACGCCTTTGTTGCCAAGGGTTTGGATTGGTCTTGATAGATCAAGTTGATCTTGGGTCTGTGATAAACCTGGGTTTAGTGTGATCTTTCGCAATGATTATTCGAGTGTAGAAAGAGGAATGGCGAGCTCTTCTAGAATCGAGATAGATAAGTTCAACGATAAATTTTTTTAGCTATGGAAGCTCAATATGGAGGACCTTCTTGTAGACAAAGAACAATGGATTGCTGTGGATCCTGGTACACAACCTACTAGTACACCGTCTACTAGCACATAGGCTACTAGTACATAGCCTACTAGTACACAAACTACTAGTACACCACCTGCTGGTATGTCAAAGGAAGATTGGGAGAAGTTGGACAGAAGAGCAAGGAGTACTATTCGACTCTTCCTGGAAGATTCAGTGTTGTTGAATGTCTCGAGAGAGTCTACAATGAAGGAACTATGGGATAAGTTGGGGAATTTGTATCAATCAAAGTCCCTGGTAACCAAGCTGTTTCTTTGAAAGAAGCTGTATCATATTAGGATGGAAGATGGAGATTTTGTGACAGAACATCTAAATGCCTTTAATACTCTAGTAAGTCAACTTGTCTCTGTTAATATTACGATTGCAGAAGAAGATAAGTGTATTACTTTGTTATGTTCTTTTCCAAAATCTTGGGATAATATGGCTGTAGCAATTAGTAGTACCACTCAATATACATTGAAGTATGAGGATGTAGTTTCATCCTTGTTATATGAAGAGATGAGGCAGAAAAGCATGGATAGTCATAGCACAAATGCTTTATTTGTAAGAGGTCGTACCCAATATAGGAATCCTAGTAAGCCTTCGGGGGGAGGGGGGGGACCTAAATCTACAGGTAGATCTAAGTCTCCAGGAAAATATTTGAGGAAATGCTGGAAGTGTGGTAAAACAGGGCATTATAAGAAAGATTGCAAGTCTAAGAAGGTTGAAAAACCAAAGGGATCTGATAGTACCTCTTCCACAGAGGTGAAAACTTCCACTGAAGAAGGAGGTGATGTTTACTTGGAATCTATAGGTACACATGCAGACCGTGATGTATGGTTGATCAACTCAGGTGCATCATACCATGTGACTCCTCACAGGGAGTGGTTCTTTGAATATGAAAAATATGATGGTGGTGATGTATTCCTAGGATATGACTCGACAACCAAAATCATGGGACATGGAAGGGTTAAGTTGTTGCTAAAAGATGGAACGATTAGAACTCTCCCCAGGGTTCTGCACATTCCAAAACTTTCCAGGAGCCTAATATCTGTAAGAAAGTTGGATGATGTAGGAGTGGATACTATATTTGGAAAGAACACTTGAAAGATGGTACGAGGAGAAATGGTGTTGATGAAGGGAGTTAGGTGTGGAACTTTGTACAAGTTGTTGGGAAGAACTTATACTAATGGGTGTAACAGTTCTGTTGTCCCTAAGCAGAGAAATGAAGGAGACAAGACCAATACCATCCCAGAAAAGAAGACCATGTCGTGGCATCAAAGATTGGGGAATATTGGAGAAAAGGGCCTTCGAACACTACACGGTAAAGGTATGGCTGAAGGTATGTCTAATTTCAATC
>JZKD02S0579593.1:30562-40701 GCA_000966675.3 Picea glauca
AGGTAAAGTGGAGAAATACAAAGCTCGATTAGTAGAAAAAGGTTATTCCCAGGTAGAGGGAATTGACTTTGGTGAGATTTTTTCTCCTGTTGCTAAGTTAACTTCTATTAGATTTTTTTTTATCTATTGCTGCTGCTTTTGATCTTGAAGTGGAACAAATGGATGTGAAGATAACATTCCTACATGGGGATCTGGAAGAATAAATCTACATGAAGCAACCATAAGGATTTGTAGTGAAGGGCAAGAAAGAGGTGGTATGTAAGCTAAATAAGTCACTATATGGTATGAAACAATCACCTAGGATGTGGTACCAAAAGTTTGACACATACATCCTTGGATTGGGATTTGTAAGAAGAAGGGTTGATCACTGTGTATATTCTAAGTAGGTTGGTAATCACTTCATTTATGTAGTGTTGTATGTTGATGACATGTTGTTGGTAGGAAATAACATGGATGTTATCAAGGAGGTGAAATCACATCTATCCTCCAAATTTGACATGAAGGATCTCAGTGATGCTAACTTCATTCTGGGAATGGATATTAAAAGAGATCGTGCAAACAAGAAACTCTAGTTGAATCAGAGAAAATATGTTGAGACGATATTGCAGAGTTTTAATATGCATGGAAGTAAACCAATCAAGGTTACTATTCCTATAGGTGTAAATTTATCTGCAAATCAGTGTCCCAAGACACATAAAGAAGAAGAGGACATGTACCATGTTCCATATGTTAGTGTAGTCGACAATTTGATGTATGCAATGGTCTGTACTAGATTGGACATTTCACATGCAGTCGGAGTTTTGAGTAGGTATATGTCAAAACTAGGGAAGGAGCATTGGACAACAGTAAAGAGGGTCTTCAGGTATCTTTGTGGCACTACCAGTTATGGATTGTGCTACCAAGGAAGACCAGGATTTGACATAGTGGTGGACATACATGTCTTTGTTGATGCAGACTGGGTTGGATATCTGTATCACATAAGATCTAGAAGTGGGTATGTGTTTAACCTATTTGGAGGAGCAATCATTTGGATGAGCAAATGACATGCTGTAGTGGCACTCTCAACTACAGAAGATGAATACATGGAAGCCACTCATGTAAGCAAGGAAGTAGTATGGTTACAAAGATTATTCTCAGGTATTGGGTTGGTACAACAAGTAGTGGGATTATATTGTGACAATTAGAGTGCAATCTTCCTGGCAAAGAACCCAACTTATCATTCGAAGAAAAAACATATTGATGTTCAATATCACTTTGTGAGAGACATGGTTGAGGAAAAGAAGGTGTTGCTGGAAAAGGTTGACACTTTGAAGAATGTTGCAGATTCATTGACAAATTATGTGAGCACAAAAAAGTTCTCCTGGTGTAGAGTAACAATGGGCATTGATTCCCTGGATTGTTGACTATGTAATCCCCTAGACCCCTGGATGCAAAGAAAACAACAAGTGGAAGAATGTTGGGTATGTGTTATATTCTTTGCATGTGTGTGTGTGGGTGCATCATATTCGACAACTGCGTCTGACAGTGGGCCGTTTTTTCTATTTTTAACAGATTTTGCTATTTTTAGCGGTTTACTAAATTGATCCCGGATTAAGGGATTAGGGTTTTGTTATCTACGAAATACCTAAAAACATTGTATATATTGTATGGTGAATGGTGAAATTTGATATCATGAATATACGAAAGGTTTTCCTGGTTGAGGGTTTCCGGTATAAAATCTCTGTGTACTATGTGTATGAGCCATTGATTAAATTCTGTTTTGCTTAAGAATCTATATGCATTTCTTTACTTCACAGGGTTAAAACTTACAGGTACAATCAAATCATGGTGCACCCTAATGATAAGGAAAATACAACATTCACAACACCATGGGGTACTTTCATGCATGCCAAGATGCATTTTGGGCTCATGAATGCAGGGGCAACGTTTCAAAGAGATATGGACATATATTTTTACGATAAGAAAGACAAATTCATTGTTATTTACCTAGATGATATCACTGTGTATTTAGTTTTTGATGAAGAACATCTCAAGCATATAAGAAGGGCATTTGAGAAGTGTAGAAAGTTTGGCATTTATTTGAACCCCAAGAAGTCAAATTTTGGCATGGAAGAAGGGAAGATGATGGGTCACATTATTTCAAAGGAGGGGATAAAAATAGATCCCAGTAGAGTTGAGGGAATCTTAAAACTTGGCATACCCAGAAGTAAAAAATAAGTGCAATCTTTCCTGGGAAAAGTGAATTTTCTGAGAAGGTTTATCCCTAACCTGAATGAAATCATAAAGTATATCACTAACATGCTCAAGAAAGGAAATGAGATAAAGTGAACCCCTGAAGCTAGAAAATCCTTCGAAGACATTAAACTGGCATTGACCAAGGCCCCAGTAATGGCTAGTCCTAATTTTGAAAAAAGACTTTATATTGTTCTCTTTTTCCTCAGAGCACACCATTGCTGGTGTTTTATTACAGAAGGATGAGCATAATTTTGAGAATCCTATAGCGTACTATAGTAGGACACTGAGGGATTCCCCCTTAAAGTATGATATCATGGAAAAGTAGGCATATGCACTGGTCAAGGCCTTGAAGGAGTTCATAGTTTATATCTTTCATTCTCATACTACTGCCTATGTGCCCAGTATTTATGTGAAAGACATATTAACTTAGCTTGATCCTGAAGGAAAAAGGGGCAAGTGGATACCTGTGTTGTTGGAATATGACCTTGAGATCAAACATACAAAGTTGATCAAGGGGCAGGGACTTGCAAAGCTGATGGCACAGACAAATTGTGAACTCTTGGGAATAAATTTTATTGCTGACTTATCAGCAGATGCGAAGGAGGAAAGGGCCCCTCAAGTATCCCAAATATTTATTGATTCCACATGGTATGATGATATTATTTATGTGTTGATAAATTTGAAGGCTCCTCCTGAATTGAGTAAAACCAAGGCTAGATTCTTAAAGCTAAAAGCAACAAAGTTTTGTGTTGTAAATCAATCTCTGTATTGGAGCCAAATGCATCATCTGGGATTCTATTGCTGCCGAATCTTCCAAGTTCAGAGTGTACTTCAACTTCATCAATGATAAATACATCATCCATCACAACCAGAAGCAGGTGCACTGTTGTGAATGAGACGCTCGCAAAGAAACCATCAGAGTGGGCCCAAAATGCCATAAACCTGCTAAACTCCATCCCTAGTGCATAAATTAAGACCATTGGGGTCAAATATAGAACTATACTGATCATTTGGGCTAGGAGGGTCATTTACAAACATAGCCTGCTAAAGTTAGTCCAAACTAAGGCCATACGGATGGAGAAAATCATACAAGAATTCAAAGATCTGTTTGAAGAGTTGTTCATCAAATGCCTCCCACCATTTTGGGATGGAAAATGAAAGTTATATGATCAAGAGGAGTGCAATTCTCGCCTCACTCAGTGCAGAATGGATCACTCTAAGTTCAAAAACCTGGAGGAAAAATTGAAAGTAGAAAATCTGGTTGAGAATTTGATCACATATTTTGATATTTTGAATCAGTTTAAAATAGTCAAGATTGGACTACCAATCATGACATATGCCTCTTGCATTGACTTGGAGATCCTAATCAAAGAAATGATGGACTATGATATCCCTTTTGACTTGCAATGGAAGGAGATAGTGCGGTTGGGTAAAACAAAATGTAGCTTTCTAGGATCTAGTAGATGATGTCCAGGTGTCACTAAATATGGAAGATCATACATAGGACCAAAATAGAACAAGTGGCAAAAGAGGAAGCTGAAGCATCAAAAGAATCACCAGTTAGATCATGAAACATTTTTCTGTTTATCATTGTAATCCGTTCCCATACTGAAACTGACATTTGTAATTATTGTAATCAATTTTAGAAGATGAAACGTTTCAGTTCAGCTATTGTAATCGGTTTCTAACTGAAGGAACTTGAATTGTATAAATATTATAAATTCCAAATGTATTAATGTTGGCAGAAGTGCAAGGGAACCCTTTAGTAGTTCAGAACTCAATTGTAATTTTCTGGAGCTGAATTGAATACATACATAGAAGATTTTGAAGTCGCTATGAAAATATTCTAATGGTGGTGATATGAGTTTTTTCTTCTCTCATTGTATTTATTTCTTGTGTTTCTAACTTCATTTACACCGTCTTCTGTTTAAATTGGATATTTTAAAGGCCCAGAATTAATCTTGTGATTCTCTTGTATTAAACAATTTAAAATGTGTTAATTTCTTCCTAACTAATTCAAAATTCATTTCATTAATGCTCCGATGTAGTTACTTGTTTTATCCTTCTTCTTACACTCTGCAAAATACAATTTATAACTCAGATTCATCGCCTCACTCAGCCTTTATCCTCTGGAGAAGTCTACTAGCCAGTTAGTGTTTTCATTCATTTTTAGAATTTTGACTCCATAGCCCTAAGTATCCCTCCCCTTACTTGCCAACAAATTTATAAGCCCCCCCCCCCATACAAGAAACCTAGCCATTGATTAACAAAGAAACATCAAGTGACAAGAGGATCCCTCTCTGAGCTGAGTAGGCTAGTACCCAGCTCTAAATTTGGTTTGTAGGTTATCTCTGTTGTTTGTTTATTAGCCGAACAAATTTACAGAGTGCTCAAATTCTAGCACCCTGTCGGGGATCGAAAGTGAAATCTTCCCTGGGAAAAGAACAACTTAAAGCTTTAGATTTGATTCCCGAGGGTGACAGTGAATTAAACATATTATTAGATGAGACTAAAGTTTCCCTAGTGATTCCATTATAAAGAGACCAGTAGCACAAAGTAGTTTGAGCTAGAAACCCTGGCTCTTAAGAGAATTCACACTAGGAGAAACCCAGACCCAGAAGCAGTGATCCCCATGTCTAACCCTAAGAAAATTGTACACAAGAGAAAATAAAATCAAATAAGCCTAGTTTTGAGTTTAGACAGATATCTATCCTTTCCCAAATATGGAGTAAAAAACATTGAAGACCTTGGTTTGATGTGAAATTTGAGCAAACTTTGTTCAGAACCAAATCTGAATCTTGCTTGAACGAGGTCATCTTTGATAAGAAAAGGTTCCAAGATTTAATTTTAGCTGCCTCTACGAAACCTATTGTGATTCATACTTAGAACCAACAACCACTTCAAGTCCTTACAATAGCCATGGCATCGAGGTTTCCCCCTCTTGTTCTGCTTGCTTAGTTGCATGATTTGCCTCGGGAGTATAATCTAAGGATTACGTTGTATGATGCTGAAGGAAATGTGTCAACCCAAAAGCATATAGACTGGTTCAATGCCTTTATAGAATTAGAATAAGTGGACTTTGAGGATGAAAAATTGAGGCTATTTTCACAAAGTCTTGCAGGAGAAGTCAGAAAGTGGTTAAGATCTCTCCCAGCAGCCAGTATCATAAATTTTGAATCCTTTGAAACCAATTTTCTTGCAAAGTGGGGTGACAAGAAAACCCCCCTTAAATTGTTAACTCAATATAACAACATGAGAAGGTTACCTAATGAAACAGTGCAAGAGTTTTCATCCATATTTATAAAGGTCTATAATTTGATTCCTGTTGAAGTGAAACCCCCTGCTAGAGATGCTCAACTCATATATGCTAATTCCTTTGAAAGTGATTTTGATTTGTTGTTGAGGAAAAGAAGATCTACTTCATTAGATGACATGATGAATGATGTCATAGAATTTGAAGTGAATATGATGGCTTCAGGAAAGATCAAATATAACTCTGACAGGGACATGAACAAGGTTCAAGATAAGGCACAACCTTCGACCTCACAAACATTAGAAGAAAGGTTTGAAATGATGATGAAGACTATGGAGAAAATGATGGAGAGAATGGATTTAGATAATAATCCTAACACCAAAGAACATGATGAATCTCAGGGATGATTTTAGGGGCTAAATTTCGCTCATGGGCTAATTTTCCATGGTTTTTCCCCAAAAAAGATTCACTATTCTAAAAATGATTCACCCAAATTCTATAGGATAAAATTATTTTACCTTAAAATCGCCAAAATTTTATACAAACTATGTAAAATCCATAGAAAATTAAATATTTTTACAAAAATATCTCCAACATTGTATAATTGGCATATGAAGGATTAGTAAGATTCGCTAAGGTTTTACATTTTAAAATAAATTTCCATCCTTGAAATCATCCTTGATGATGATGTTCCACCTAGGAATCAGAAAAGACCAACAACCCCACAAATCAGACAAAGAGATTAGAGGAACCAGGGGGATCAACCCATAAGACCTCCTTTCCAAAATAATTATGTGAATGAGAATTATGATGAAAATTTTGAAGACAATATGCATTGTTGTGATGGTGATGAAACAAAGGTATTTTTGAATAAAGAAGAACATGACCAGTTCATGGATGCTAATGAAATATTCATGCAGGAAAATTATGATAGGTTGTCAGTAGAAAGAGAATATTACCAAACAGGGCTGTAGAATGCCATCATTCAGTTCCAGAAACAATATAATATTAGAATAAAAAAGGCACTTGAAAATCCTCCAAAAAAAAATCCTACCAAAGAATCTCAGAATAACACACCTTCTTCAAGTCATCTTAAAAGGGACTCTGTTGCAAAAGATTCCATAGACAAACGAAAGCAGAAGGAAGAACCCCATAAGAAAGTACCTGAAACAAGGAAGGAGACAGTCTTCAAATAGGTAGAGAAAAACTCATCCTCCTTTAATTTTGAAAGCAAGATGGCAAAGATTAAAATATCTGTACCATTCAACAAGTTGATAAATAATAGTGAGTATAGAAATCAGATCATCAAAATGCTCAATATGGAACAAACTTCTGACACTTTGAATGTACAATATGATCATCTTGCCATCTTATTTGGCCCACGTGTAGAGGAAAATAGTGATCCTGAAGAGGTCCCCCCTTTCTCTGTCAGCCTGAAGATACATGATATGACTCTGTACAATGCTGTGTTGGATTCTGGAGCATCCCATAACCTGATGCCCAAGGTGGTCATGGACCAATTGGGCCTGGACATCACAAGGCCTTACAAATATTTGTTCTCTTTCGATTCAAGAAAGGTGAAGTGCCTAGGTCTAATCAAAGATATGGTAGTGTCTTTGTCCCAAATTCCAATAAAGAATATGGTCATGGATGTAGTGTTTGCTGATATCCCTCCCAAGTTTGGCATGCTATTGTCTAGGTCATGGGCTGCAAAGTTGAAAGGAACTTTACAAATGGATATGTCATATGCCACTATCCATGTATTTGATCAAGATAAGAGATTGTACATGGAGGTTCTTCTCAAATACATGGTCAGTAACAAGGCCCAACCGAATAACCATCCCATATACTCTATGGAGACTGAGTTGGGTTCTTCCATTTTCTTCAATGATTTGTGTTTTGAAGAGAACGGGATAGAGATTGATATGGTTGCCAAAGACAAATTTGATCAGCAGACTGAAAAAGTTTCAGAACAACAATACATTACAGAGAATGAAATGTGGAGCATGATTTTAGATGGAGTTGTCAGCAGAGAGGGAGTAGGGGCTGGTGTATGGATTAACCCCCTAGGTCGACCACCAAGCTATGTTCTTATAAAATTTCTTTTGATTGTACAAACAACATGGATTTATATGAGGCATTGGTGTTAGGATTGAAGGATTTGAAATAAATGGGTGCTAGGAGGATAACTGTCTGGAGATTTTGAGTTGATCATAAATCAGGTGAAAGGAATATATCAAGAAAATCACCCTAGATTAAGAGCATATCAGAATGCAGTGATGGACCTTCTTGAAGAATTTTTAGAGTATAGTCTCTCAATGATTCCAAGGGGTCAGAATCAGATTGCTGATGCTCTAGCTATTTCAGCCTCAATTTTCAAAATTCCAATCTTTCCTAGAAGGGGATATGAGGTTGAGGTTAAACACAGACCAACAGTCCCTGATAATATTAATTACTGGACGGTTTTTGAAGATGATAAACAAATAGAAAGTTTTCTCAAAATGAAAGATGGATTTGAAAATTTGAATATTAATGAAGAATATTTTGATGAAGAGGTAGATGTCGTTGTGTTCACAAAGGATGGTTACTTCAAAAATCAGATTGCTGGTAGAGATATAGTGCAGCTGAAAAGTAACATCATTCCCAAAGGCCTGGGCCCATTAGAGAAGCTCTTTGATAACAGTGATATGGCCAGGAGTCCAAAACTTATTGTAGACGAGGGAGATGTTGAAGATTGCAACATTGGGACTCATGAAGATCCCAATATCATTAAGTTGTCCAAGACACTCAGCCTTGAGTTCAAACAAAGATATATCAACTTAATGAAATAATTCCCTGATGTTTTTCCTGGAGCTATGAAGATTTGAAAGTTTATGATACTAAGGTGATTCAACATGTGATTCCAATCAAAGAAGATCTAAACCTTTCAAACATAAATTAAGAAGAATCAATCCTTTGTTTCTTCCCTTGATCGAGAAGGAAATAAAGAATTTGTTCAAAGACAAGACCATAATATCTTTGAGGTTTTCTAAGTGGGTGGAAAATCTGGTGTCTTTTAGAAAAAAGAGTGGAGAAATCATGTTATGTGTGGACTTCATAAATCTGAACAAGGTGTCTCTCAAGGAAAACTACCCACATCCTAAGATGGATCACATTCTACAGAAAGTGGTAGGGTCTTAGAAGCTGCCAACATTGGACAGTTTCTTTGGGTACAATCAAATCATGGTGCACCCTGATGATCAGTAAAATACAACATTAACAACACCATGGGGTAATCATGTATGCCAAGATGCATTTTGGGCCCATGAATGCAGGGGAAACGTTTTAAAGAGCTATGGACATATATTTTGCTGATGAGAAAGGAAAATTAATTGTTATTTACCTAGATGATATCACTGTGTATTCAGTTTCTGATGAAGAATATCTCAAGCATATAAGAAGGGAATTTGAGAAGTGTAGAAAGTTTGGCATTTCATTGAACCCAAAGAAGTCAAATTTTGGCATGGAAGAAGAGAAGCTAATGGGTCACATTATTTCAAAGGAGGGGATAAAAATAGATCTTAGCAGAGTTCAGGGAATCTTAAAAATTGGCATACCCAGAAGTAAAAAAGAAGTGAAATCTTTCCTGGGAAAAGTGAATTTTATGAGAAGGGTTATCCCTAATTTGGATGAAATCATAAAGTATATCACTAGCATGCTCAAGAAAGGAAATGAGATAAAGTGGACCCCTGAAGCCAGAAAATCCTTCAAAGACATTAAAGTGGCATTAACCAAGGCCCCAATACTGGCCAGTCCTAATTTTGAAAAAGACTTTATATTGTTCTCTTTTGCCTCAAAGCACACCATTGTTGGTGTTTTATTACAAAAGGATGAACATAATTTTGAGAATCCTATAACGTACTATAGCAAGACATTGAGGGATGCCCCCTTAAAGTATGGTATCATGGAAAAGTAGGCATATGCACTGGTTAAGGCTTTGAAGGAGTTCATAGTTTATATCTTTCATTCTCATACTACTGCCCATGTGCCTAGTATTTCCATGAAAGAAATCTTAACTCAACTTGTTCCTGAAGAAGAAAGGGGCAAGTGGATAGCTGTGTTGTTGGAATATGACCTTGAGATCAAACATACAAATTTGATCAAGGGGCAGGGACTTGTAAAGATGATGGCACAGACAAATTGTGAACTCTTGGGAATAAATTTCATTACTGACTTATCAATATATGCAGAGGAGGAAAGGGCCCCTCAAGTATCCCAAATATTTCTTGACTCCCCATGACATGCTAATATTATTTATGTGTTGATAAATTTGTAGGCTCCTCCTGAATTGAGTAAAACCAAGGCAAGATTCTTAAAGCTAAAAGCAACAAAGTTTTGTGTTGTAAATCAATATTTGCATTGGAAGGATCTAGGAGGAATCTTGTTGAGTTGTTTGCTGGAAGAGGAAGTAGAGAAGACCATAAGAGAATTCCATAAAGGTGACTGTGGAGGACACCATTATTGGAAAACTACTGTGCACAAGATATTGAGGGCTGGGTTCTATTGGCCCAATTTTTTTTTTGATTTCTACAAAGAGGTTTAAAGCTATCATGAATGCCAAATTTTTGATGGGAAGAGAAAATTGTAGCCTTTTCCCTTGAAGCCCATCTCT
>JZKD02S0579593.1:59389-96581 GCA_000966675.3 Picea glauca
TCAACAACACCATTTTGTTGTGGTGTATATGGAACAATGTGTTTCATTTGGATTCCCTATGTAGTGTAGTAATTTGTAAAATTATTGTTCACATATTCGCCTCCATTATCTGTTCTTAACCTTTGAATTTGATGTCTAGATTGGTTTTCTACAAAGGCCTTGTAGGCCAAAAACTTGTCAAAAACTTCACTCTTAAGTTTTAAGAAGTAAATACAAGTACGTCTGGAAAAGTCATCACTGAAAGTTAAGAAATACTTGCACCCAGAAAAAGAAGGAGAAGAAAGTGAACCACACAAATCACTGTGAACAAGCTGCAAAGGACCCGAGGCATGCCAAGAGGCACATTTTTCAAAACTGTCCCGATGATGTTTTTCGAGAACACAACCGACACAAACACCATCTCTGCATGAAACAAGAGAAGACCAGTCACCATTTGTTGATTACATAGTTGATGCAATGAGCGATAGTTTAGATGACCAAACCACTCATGCCAAAGTCTGCTCAAGTCATCGCTATGAGAAATAAAAACTGATGAAAAATATGATGACCCAAATTTTTCAAACTTGTACAACCTGGTAATATCATCAACAATTCTAGTTGCAAGAACATGATTAAAATCTTTTAGATCCTTGATTACAACTTGGTGAGGTGAAAACTCTACGGTTTTACCTTCACATGAATGAGTGATTTGATATATTGATAGAAGGTTACAAGAAAGACTTGGAACACATAACACATCATTGAAATGGCCATTTTATACTTGTATTGTTCCATATCCTTCAACACTAAGAGATCTATCATCACCAACAAATATTTTCTTGGTTTTACATTCATTTAGAGTAGAAAATATGTCTCTATCCTTAGCCATATGATAAGATGCTCCATAATCAATAAGCCACTTATTAGAAGTAGAAGGTGTATTGAAGGAGAAACCATAAGCATAAAGTGCATGTCCATGAGAAGAATAAGAAGAAGTAGAATCAATACTGATGTTGTGCTTCTTCATCGCTACTTCTAAAGATGCCATCTTCTTGAAACATTTGGACTCATCATGACCATCTTTATCACAAAAGTTGCAATGCCTGTTAATATTCTTATTTTTATATTTTTCTCCTTTGTCTCCATTAGGAGCAAACGCTGTCTGAGTGGGTTTGGGACCCTTATATTGCTTGTTGTTATGGAGAGGATGTTGCTTCTTGGGATTCTTCGGTTTATCTTTTTGATGGACAAATAAGGCTTTGTTGGAGGTACCTGTAGTGCTGATCACTCCAAGTTGAACTAGCTTATCTTGCTCTCTAATCAAAGAATCACAAAAGTTCTCAAGAGTGGGTTTTTGATAAGCTTCCCCTACAACCTCTTGTATGGCATAAAAGGTAGATACAAACACAAAATATGCACTACCTAGCTTAGAAAGAATAATATAGATGCAACAATCTTCGTCTATCTTTATCTTACATTCTTCACATAAAGTTCTGAGTGTTTTAAACTTAGATAGATAGTCTTCAATGCAAAAAAAATCACTTGGACTCAAAGTTAGTACTTGATTTTCTAACTGTTGTGCTCGAATAATATTGTGTTTACCAAACACAGATTCAATCTTTTCTGAAGATTCTTTGGGTTTATCAATTGATTGAAGGTGGAACTTTAAATCGAGAGAGATGAACATTTCAATTAATCCACATGCTTTGTCATTCCTATTATCCCATTTGGATTTCTTATCAACATCAATGGGTTTTGTTTCCTTTCGCAAGGTAATCTAGTACAAGCCTTTACTTCTTAATAAATCCTCCATATGGGATTTCCATTGGAAGTAGTTGGTGCTGGTAAGTAAGAGATTACTTGTAGAATCCATATTAAATATGTACATAATACTGATTTAAAAAATGAAACTGATGATCTGAATGGAAAGAGCTTAAAAAGTTATGCGGTTTAAAAAAAACGACACGGAAAACGAACTTCAGATGTGAGAGTTATGCCCTTTTAAAAAAAGACATAACGGTAACCAAAGGACCACATGGTAGTGTAAGTTTCTTTATGAAGTGACCCACTTTTATAAAGAGAAGTGTGGCTCACTTTTACAAAGAAAAGTTGCATGCAAAATAAATAACTCTAAAATAGAATATTAAAGCTACCTATAGTGATTCAATTTTATACTTGAAGTGAAATACACTTTATAATTTTAGCATGAAATTTTTTAAAAAAAGTAACAAAAGAGAGACTTGAACTCAAGACCTATAACTTAATAAGGAAACTTTTAACCAAATGGTATAGAAAAACATATTGTAATGTTCAGAAGGAGGATTGTTGTTGTTGTTGAAGAGCGTGCTAAAAAAAAACCCTTTTCACACAAGAAAAAAATTTCGCTTCTCAATGACAACAAGGGTTAGATCTCGGTTAGCTTACCCAAAAGATGCACCTTTTCCTATCTATTTATGATTTTCCGAGATCGCACAGGGTGCGGGACAAAGAGAATATGTATATCTAAAAGAGTAGCAACCCGGAAATAAAAAATACAAAACCGAAGTAAAACCAAAATACTTTGCAAAAAATTAAAAAAATACGTATTCAAATTTTATACCTCGGGATTTGACTGTAATGGCCGTATCTTGGGAAAACATAAACCTTTTTGAGTGAAATGAAAAGTGTTCCTGAATTAAACAAGTGCTCTAGATGCAATGGAATAGTCCTCTCATCCCATAAATGTACGAAAATGACAGAAAATGGATATGAGTCAACTCGGCTTCACGATCTCGATCTACAACATGAGCGGGTCTTCAAACAGGCTCTGATACCATGTTCGACAACACATGTATTCCAACAGAGGAAGAACACCTTCAGTAACCATTCACATAATCAGATCAAATATCAACACATTGATGTTTTCACGTGGTAAAAGCCCTACGGAGAAACATCCACGACCCCAACCAACGCGGCCACTTGGAGCAGTTTATTAATGCAAATAAAAAGATTACAGAGAGATTTTACAAGAGATTTTCTCACAATCGATCATAGGAAAATGACCCCCCATTCTCTTTAAATAGAGATCATGGACCAATCGGGTGCTAAGCAACGGATCAATGGCTGTTAAGATCGAGGAGAGTATGAACTGTCAGATCACTCTATGTCGGGAACATATCGTGACCATCGGATTTCATAACTACAAATGCATACTAATGCATACTAAAGAAACACACTAGAAAACACACTTTTACCTAATGACACAATAGACCAAGTAGATATTAACTAACTCCTAAGTGTCTAAATATCCTAACATTATCTTATAGCAATCCATTTTGATTTCTGATATTTTTTTCCCATGTGATTCAATAATACTCATTATCTTATTATGTTTCTCTTGTTGTTGCACTTCCAGGTTATGGAGGATTTCTAAGAGGGTTCTTAGAAATATTCCATTACTTTGTAAAATCTCTTCATGTCTCTACAATTCCCCGTGGATAAATCCAAGGCCTCTTAACTCCATGTTGTTCCAAAACTAGAAATGAACACTCTATTTCCTACGTACATCTTGATAAACCTGTTTTTCCAGAGAATGACATAAATCCATCTTGTGAAGGATGATAATAAATATAAAGAGGAAGAGCCACCAATTCCAAACTATTTCATCATAGTAAGAGACTAGGATTTTAGTAGAAGTTTCGACATTCATTATGGAGACAAATTAACCTTCATGCCATAAAAGGACCACAAACATCCCACTTCCAGATTCACCTTGTATATCCAAACAACAAATCAAAATACCAAGATGAAACACCTACAAAAAGACATAAGTGACAAGTCGAATGAAGGCACTGAGAAAGGACTTCCTAGGATCATCCCCCCATGGATTGGACTCGACCCATATTGATAAAACTAAACAAGATTGAGAGAGGACAATTATGGAAATAAATACAGAGAGGCAAAGCCACCAATTCCAAACTATTTCATCCGAGCAAGAGACCAAGATTTAGGTAGAGGTTCAAAAATTCACTAGGTAGAGGTTCAAACATCCCACATCCCACATCCCGAGTCACCTTATATAGCCATCCAAAAAATCAAAATACCTAGAAAACATACCCAGAAAAACACACAAGTGACAAGTTAAATGAAGGGGATGATAAAATACTTCCCATGCTTCTCCCTCCATATAATGAACTGACCTCGGATTGATAAAAATGAATAGGATTGAGAGAGGACAATCTATAAAACGGAGAGAGAACATTTCAGGAGGTTTTAACACTTACCCGGGACATGGAATGTTGAATCTCTATGACCAAGTGGACAAAACCTTTCCAATTTGTCAACCTTCTCTCCCAATTTCGAACCAGGAAGAGGGTGCCATGTGCTCCAGGAGATCCCCCATAATTTATAAAGTTCCATAAATCGTTTTAGTTTATCCCATCTTTCTAACATAGAGTAAATGTGGGGGGCAGGGGAGGGGGGGGTATATATATATATATACAAAATGATTCATTATTTGTCTCGTGGTGCTCTGGGTGAGTTGTGGTATTGGATATCTACCCCACTCACTTAGTCCTTTCCTTCCTTTGAGGCTTGCTCCGTGGTCTAGACTCATCATTCCTAATGAGTGTAATTCCATGAGTTAAGCTTAGGGGATGAAGGAGAGAGTTACACCCCCATTTGTTTCCAAAGTTCCTTGAGAAATTCTAGAGGCTTCTTTAGCCAGACTGTATATCTTTCCATCATTTTCTTGTAAGGCATGAAAAAGGGAGAATTTTATTTGTTTCTAAGTGGGTTTTGTTATTATGGCGAGGATTAAATCTAGTTGGAAGTCCTTTGGAGGTTCCTTGTGTGCTAAAGACTTAATAATAATCCTTGAATATCTGATGATTTTCCATTACCATCAAATTGATGGTAATGGACAATCCTTAAAGAATGGCGTATGCATCCGCTTGATTGTTTGTCATGATTCCTAGCCCCCAAGCATAGGTAGATTCATGATTTCCCTTAGGATCATAAATGACCCCTCTCACTCCTACCACCCCTTACTTTAAATAAAGTTTTTAATAATAAATAATACTTACAATAAATTTTTTTTTAATAATAAATAGTACTTACAATAAATTATTACTTTGTAATAATAATATCAATAATTTATAATAGGTAATTTAAAAATAAATAATAAAAACTCTTTTGTGGTAAAACTTTGCATCATAAAACTTTGTAGTAAAACTCTTCAATAAAAAATCTGTGGTAAAACTCTGTGCAATGATTTAGTGATGTATTACGGTCAAACTCTGTGGAAAACTCTATGCAAAGATCTAGTGAAATCCTGATTTGCAAGAAACACCCTATGGATCTTCCTAGGCTTCAATTTTAAGCCGGCTCTGGTCCGATCTCTCAGATCTTGTGTTCTAAATATTTCTCTTCCAATTAGCTTTCATTCCCCTTTATCGTTTGATATCAATTTTTCCCTTTACTTCTTAAGAAAGTGTGCCCATAGGGTTTTGAGTCTTGGTTCTTTGAAGGCTTCGACGCTTCTGTATGGCTTCAAAATATGTCAATCAAGGTTTAATTTTGAGCTCTGTAGTATTGAAACTTTGTGGTATTGAACTCTACAGACTACAATATTGAATCTCTCTATATTAAATCCATGGATAAAATCTATGGTAAACTCTACAATAAATTACATTGAACCTTTGCGGTAAATTACATTAAATCTCTATGGTAAAATTACACTAAATATCTATAGTAAATCACACTATAAATTTAAGGTTGATCGGGCTACGATCAAAGTTGGTGTAAAAAGGAAATCCATGTTATAAAAAGGAAAATTAGAGTTTGTAGCAATCAGGGTGAGGGTTCAAGTCTTATAAATGAGCTTGTCATTGGGTTATTTTTCAAGGTTCATGCAACATTTTCATGGAGTGTTCGTTATTACTGGATGGCTCTACTATATCAACCAAGTTATTGACCCAGGGTTCATGTCTTTAAGGGTTTCCAACAAAATCCTCTAAAACTATCGACCCTCTTAGTAAACCAGAAGGAAATGCAGCACGCAGAATGCACCGTGCAGTCTCACCCGAGATAACTCTAATGGGTGGCTATAAGAATCATGTGTTTACAACCTAGGATTGAGCGTAAGATATGGGATATGTATTCTAGACCATTTATTATAACTGGTGATTGCAACCTACTGTTATTCACGACTTATTCCCTCAATATCGTGACAATAATTAATAAAGCAATGTAACAACTCATTCATTCATTAAGCATAACAGATAACTACTAGAAAGATGGTAAATATATCATGCATTCATCCCATTACAAAGATGTTATCGTGGTTCACCCCCTCCTAGGGCTACTTCCACAAATATTTGGCTCTTAGCTCTTTTATTATGGTAGTTCTGCATATCCGGCGCCGCGTGCTTACAATTATCCTTTGATGGGTAATATCTATATGAGGCGAACTAGATCACACCAGGATCCTCAGCCTGTGATCTAATCCTCATACATTCCTTCTCTCCTACCCTATAGCTTAACAAATTAAAAAAATGGTTCATAATCATATTACGTATCACATTAATTTGTACATGTCTAAGATGGAACAATACAAAACTTAACTAACAAGAAGGAACCCCCTATGATACCTACATACCTATATTTATATGTTTCAGGCTCTTTAGTCATTTACAATATATTACTAAAACCCTAACCCTACCAACGTTAAGTCTTACTCCCATGCATGCGTGTTGTTCTTCCTTCCATCTGTCGCTTTCCTTGTGCATGCCTTATTGCATGCGCGTGTGATGTGTTTTCCTCCAACTGTTACTTTAGTTTCTACACGATTTCTTTCCCCATGATCATCCTTCTTTCCAATTCGTCCTGTTGCCAACATGCCCACAACACTGACATGTGGCTCATCCCGAGCCACCTAATCCTTCTGAGCTTCCTTGATCTCCTTGGTGATTGTCTGGAACTTTTCTTTGAGCTCTGCTGTTTGTGTCAGTGCATGTGCGGTCTTATCATTGATTATGTCCACTAGCTGGACTGCCACTTCATCGCTCAACAATACTGTGCATTCTGCCTGGGTCTGTGCTATCTATGTCTTAGCTTCCTCTTCATGTGCTAGTACTTCTGCTACCTATTCCTGTAATGGCTCCATTTGAGCCTGACACTCCTGTTTCTGGGTTTCTGCAGAGATTAGCTCTGCCTGCAATTTCTTAATCTTCTGCGTCCCTTTGACATGTTCTGGGATTAGTATGTTCTTCTTCTTTTGCTTGAGCTCTTAGATTGCTGCATTGATTCTTTCCTCTTCCTTGTCCCACTATTGGACCTGTGGATCTTCCTCCAACCTTGTCCAAAGATGCGCTTCTTTATTGAACAAGTCGGTTGTTGTGCTAACCTACTGCTCTATCTCCTGCATCTACATTGTTGCTTCCTTCTTTCTTTTCTCCTTTACTGCCGATGGAGTGGTAGGTATGAGATGTTCTCATAGGTTCTCGATCTCCTTATGATATTGCTCGATGGCATGTGCAATCTGATCAATATTTTCTGCTATTGGAAGTTCGTTCCCTTGCGCGGTGTTTGGAAGTTTCTCAAAAATTCCTCCGACTCGTTGTTCTATTTCGTTCCTGCGTTCTCTTTCCTCCTGAGTTTTGAACTTGGCCTGCTCGCAAAATTTTTCCAGCACCTCCCGCTTCTTTGTTGCTTGCTGTAATTCGACTAGGTTTCTGTGTGCGCGAGACTCTACCTCATGGTCAACGCTAACCTGCAATTTGTGTAGTCCCCTTGATGGAATCCACGTCAAGACCAATTGGATGTGGTTTAAATCCTTTAAAGGGTGTCTTCCCCACAATTTCATCCATGCACAACATGCTAGGTGTGATGTAGACTGTTGCGTTTGTGTGTGGTGATGAATGGACTGGATATCATTCTTATAAATCCACTCTTTAGTCAGTCTGTGGTGCTGATGGCTCTATGCTCTTGCTGCTTCTTGCTATTTGTACCTCATCGAATTTCTTAAGGAACTGTCCCATTTCTACCAACTCTTTTTGCAGTTTGTCCCTGTGATGTGCTGCATGGTCGAAGTCCTCAGCTAGACAATCCTGGACCATTCGAGAGATCATATCCCCATTGTCCTCTGTAATCGTGTATTCTGGTAGTGATCGTTGTTCCTTTGACTTCTTGCGCGCGCCTCCTACTTGCGTGGGTGGTCTCTTATTTCCCCCTGGTTCCTGTGTGTTTGGATTTGAGGTGGTCTCCTACGCTCCCTTAGTCTGTTTCTGTTGTTCCTTGGTCGATTGTGTATTCTCCTTCTTCCCCTTCTAGGTTCCTATCTTCTTTAGTCCTTCATTTATTTTTGTTGGCTTGCCTTGGCCCGTTCTTGGTCACTTGGGCACTTGGATTTTCGGACGCTGTGTTTCCCCCTGCTCTGCCTCTCCTTTCGCTGTTCTTTTCAACACTTCCTGGGTGATGGCTGGAATCTTCTATTCGTTGGACCTTTCACTGATGATCATATCGATATCACCCTATGTAATGTAGTAGTGCATCTGCAGCCTTTGTTTTTCCGGATCCTACCTTGCCTGTATCCACATTTCTTGTCGTGTGGCCTGGAAAGTAGTGATGTTCGCATATCGCGTGATAGCCTCAGGTGTTATTCTCCATGATCGAATGATGGATTCCTGTATGTCTCGTAGGTATGCTTCAAATATGATCCCATTCTCCCTCTTATGCCTAGCGTTCGGCCCTTCTTTCATCAATAGATACCTTACTCCCGCTGGTTGTGGTTTGGTACAAAAAACTGCATATCCCAGTTCTCGCCATCCCATGAAGGTTGTTAAAGTAATCAGCCATGAGTAGTGGAAATCTGTACCTAATTCTTGTGAATCCTTGAAGTCCTCTAGAAATAAGTTCAGTAAGTATGGCGCCCAACTCATTGAGGTGCCTTCTATGCACTGGGCTGCAACTGCAATGACTCCAGCTGGTACTTCCTCCCTGTGACATTTTATTAACATCTTGTAGGCTAAGATTTTTGCGCTCAATTGTGTGGCTGCATTATTGATTCGTTTGATGATGATGCCTCTCTTCCCCCTGGCAGTGCCATACTTCTTCTTCATTTCTTATGCCAGTGCTTTCTCCTTGGATTTGTCGTCCAACACCAACGCGAGATCTATTTCCCTAATTGGTAAGCCTGTTATTTGCACAATAAGCTCAATGATTATGGGGACAACTTTATCCAACCATATGTCCCCTCCATGTGTGACTGCTAACAACTGCTTGACACGTGCTTTTTCATTCTGGCCTCTACCAAAATGTGGTATGTTCAACAGACCTAAGATTCCTCTTTTCTCCAGCCCAGTTTCCCACTGGTATGGCTGGTTAATCGATTCTCCAAGATGAGTGGTGCCTATGGTATATATAAAGACGCTCTGCACAAGTTCTGGTACTTGGTTTCGTCTGCTACATCATGGTATGAGTATTTGAGCTTCCCAACATGACACATTAGCTTTGTTCCTACCTGTACCCCAGCTGGTATGCGTAGTAGAACAATTTCTGCTGCAGGTTTCTTGCGGGGTGAACTTGGTATTTGTATCTTGTCCTTCAGCTGTTGTGGCTAGCTAAAAATTCCAACGAATTCTGGTTGTCCCTCTATATGCCATTCTGGACAAGCCGAGATATCATCTATGGTCTCCCCTGCTGGGTGTTCTGAGATGGTCGTTTGAGACTCATTTGGCTCCACTGCTGCTGTCGGATTTGGTGTCATGCCATTATCTTTCAGAGCTGCTTCTGTATTCTCTGGTTGCACCTCCTTCCAGGTTTATTCTTTCTAGTTCTGTGATTCCTGTGTCGCTGTGTCCGTATCTACATTGGTGGCCTCCGCTGCTGGCTGCTGGATTTCTTCTAGTATTGGTGTGGGATGCACTGGTATCCTCTCTGGGGATGGGATTTCGTCGATATTGAGGACCTCCAACGACTTTTATTCACCTTCTTCAGCCTGTCCTCGTGACCTGGTTTGAACTCTAGTTTGTCTGGCAGTCTGGCTCACTTCTTCTTGCTTGGGCGGTGCCATCATGGTGAGTATCAAATGGCTTCTAGTCGAGAACGGTTTCTGTGGTCTCCATGAACTCTCTCTATTTTCTTTTTCCTTTGTCATCCTATGTTGGCTTTGTCTTCATGAATAGACTATGAGCTCCTGCATCCATGTGTTGTATGGATTTCCCATGAAGCTTGTCGAGTATGCTTCATTGGTTATGGGTTAAATGCACCTTAATTGGGGATTCAATGCATATTCAGTGGTTTCGTACTTACCATTACTCCTGTTGTCCCATGTTTTTTTGGTGCGATTAATGTGCCGTCCCGTCGGTCCTTGCCTCTTTTTAATTTCTCCTAGCGTCGTCTTGTCATGCTTCTTTTGTCGCCTTTATTTTTCCCACTTTTTTCCCTTCGCATGTAACGATTTTTCTTCTCTTTTCCGAATTCATGTTTCTAACTTCATGTGGCCTTTCTATCTCTAGCGTATTGCAACCTTTCTAGTTTTGTTTCCTTTTTACTGTGCGGTGGGTGGTCGACTGTCCTTGTACAAATTCAGTCATCTCTCATTGATCATTCCTCTGAGTTCTGCGCCTGATAAATCTCTTAACAGTACACTGCCTCCGTCTGTGATAGATATTACTTCGTATGGTCCTAACCAATGCATTCTAATATTTCCTGGGTGTTGTAACGATTTGCTGTTATACATTAATACTAGATCTCCTTCCTTGAAAATTTTCTTCATGACGTGTCTATCGTGCCAAGCTTTGTCTCTTTCTTTCTGCACTTGTTGATGGAATCCTCCCAAGATTCAGTCTTCCTCCATGGTCAATAACTAATTTAGTCTCTCCTATACCGCGCCTCATTCTATCATTTGTGTGATAGCTTCTACACGCAAGCTAGGTACTAAAAATTCTAATGGAACTACTGCTTCTTGGATATAAACCAATTTAAATGGTGTGTTCCCTATCATATTTTTGCATGTAGTCCTGTAGGCCCATAATACTACTGGTACTTTGAGGTCCCAGTCGTCTCTGTTGATGTTACAAATCTTTGTTAGTGCATTCTCTAGAATCTTGTTGAAGGCTTCCACTGTGCCATTTTTCCGTGGATGATACAGTGTGCTCTTCTGATGATGGAATTCAAACTCTTCAGTCATCACGCGGATGGTGCTATTTATGAAGTGTGTGCCTTGGTCGCTCATCAAAAATCTTGGGCACCCGAATCGAGTGATTACTTGTTCAAACAAAAAGTGTGTTGTTGTGGCTTTCGCCCATCTTGTTAAATATTCCATCGTAGTAATAATGTATCTAGCCCTTATTCTTTTTTCCGGTGGGTTGATTGGTCTGACAAAGTCTATTGCCCACTTGTCAAATGCATGTAAAGTTACTTGTGGTTGTAACGACAACTTGTCTCTTCTATTGGGTTTTCCTACCCTTTGACAAACATCGCATCTTTGACAGTACTCCTTCGAGTCTCTGTGAATCGTTGGCCACCATAATCCTGCACGCAATACCTTCTGCACGGTAGCTTTACCAACATAATTCCCTCCTGCTATTCCCTTGTGAGCTTCTACTAAGACTTTTGGTCTTTCATGCTCTAATGTGTATCTTCGAAAGATGTTATCTACACCCATTTTATATAACTGTCCGACAATCAGTTGATAGTCGACAACACAGATTATCAGGTTTTTCTTCTGCGCGGTGCTATAGTCTTGCGGTGTAGTACCTGTACTCAAGTAATAAATGATATCTGTGAAGTATTCATCAACAATCTGTACTGAGAATAACTGTGCATCTAGAAAGTTGTCTTCTAATTTCGTAGGTTCTTCTCCATTTGTGACCCTCGATAGGTGGTCAGGTCCTACATTCAATTTCCTTGGTTTAACTATTACTTCAAAGTTGAATTCTTGGAATAGTAGTAACCATCGAAAAATTATCTCCCCCAACACTAGCTCGTTGACGAGGTATTTTAGGGTTGAGTGATCTGTGAACATTTTAAAGTGCTTTCCCAATAAGTAATGTCTGAATTTTTGTAGTGCATAGACCATGGCTAAGCCTTCTCGTTTCGTCATGTTATAGTTCTGTTCCAAGTCTGATAACTTTATTCTTGCGAACACTATTGGGTGATCCAAGTCACTTGTTCCTGGCTGTGCCAAGATAGCTCCGAGTGCTATCGCTGATGCATCTACATGCACATGGAATGTCTTTTCCCAGTCCGGAAATAATAATATCGACACAGTAACCATATTTTCCTTTAAGGTATCCAGACCATGTTGACACTCATCATTCCACTGAAACTTTGTATCCTTCCTTAGCATCTTTTCCATTGGTGCTATGATCTGTGCATATACTTTGATGATTTTTCTGTAATATCCCATGTGTCCTAACATTTCTCTTAGCTGACGGACTATTTTTGGTGGTGGAAAGTTAACAATGACTACGATCTTTGTTGGATCTACTAATAAACCTTGTTTGCATACTATGTGGCCCAACAGTATCCCAAATGGTGTTCCAAATTGTTGGCATAGGGGAAAAACCAGGGTTCAACGCTACAACAATGCACCAAAAAAACCCAAACTACCGGCCCTTTTGGAAACACCTTTGAAGCAGATGAAGTCTCACGTGAGGTAGAGGTAGGGGTGGTTGCATGACTCTAGTGTCTGCAACCTTAGCTGAGACACAAATATGTGATTGTAAAAAATTAACAGAGCACTTAGCAATTATGATTTATCAATATTTAGTCTTTTTTTACAACGCAACTAAACCCTAACAACAGATCAACACATTATTCACATAGATCCAATAGATTCAAGCACTAAGCATACCAATAGAGATCAGATCTATCATTCATTCACATTATTCAACACTAATCTATCATATCAGATTCATCTATCATCTAGCATCGCACTAAGCATTGAATCACATAAACAAAAGAACATCCAAAAATCACAAAGAATTCACAACACATGATATACGTGGTTCACCCCCACCCTGGGGCTACGTCCAAAAAATATTCATCTTCTTTATTATCTTCGATCAATCTTATTACATGCACAAAGCCTTAGAATCAACTCCGCAGAGGACAAGAGATTTGCGCAGATCGCTAGATCCTCCTTCCTCGAGTAGATCTAGGCACATAGCCTTCCATAGTCTGCACACAAATCACTATAGATGACTTGCACTTAGCTTTGCAAGCCTCACACAGTATGCACAAAGAAATTACCACTTAACACTTAACATTATGGCCCTTAGCACTCTGGCCCTTAGCACTTAACACATTTTCCACTGACTAGTCACTGCTAGTCACTATTCACTACTTCTTACATCGCTTAGACTTCCATTTATACAAAAATAGGCCTAACCATGGGTAAACCCATGGGACGAAATCCCCATACCCATTACATAATCCCAAAACCCAAAAAGGCCCTAAAAAGGGGCCGAGATCCCAGGATATCTTCTTCATCTTGTGCTCCACCTTTGACAGCCTGTCGAAGTACCAAAAATAGGTCAAACATGACCAAGGATCCTCAAAACTTGGTCAAGGGCCAACATGCCCCGAACACTCACCTATGACTCATCCCGAGTCACTCTGATCTGGGTAATTCTGCCTCAAAATCCTTGAGCTTGGCTCGAGCTTCTTTGACCTATTGTTGTGCCATGGCCTCCTGCTCAGCAAAATCTTGGATAACAACTTCTTTGATAGGTCCCTCTAAGTTTTGTTCCTCCGTAGTGATGACTTGCTCCAGTTCTTCTCCCCGACCTTCGATCTCTGAGAACAGTTGGCAAGTCTCATCTTGTATAGGTTGGAGTCTCTGAGTCACTTCCATGACTTTGCCCTGAATGGTGTGGACCTGCTGTTGAGCAGTGCTTTGCTCTTGGGATTGCTTCATCCTTTCAACAGCTGATAGGGGCTTCAACTCCGCCTGTATTGTTTCTGCTTGCTGCTTCGCCTCCTGGAGCTGTGACTCTAGTGCCTTCAAATCTAGATTCTCAGTGAGTCACTCATAAGTCTGGGCACTGTGATCACTTAGTTGTTTACATTCCATGGCAAGGGCCTTTATTATCTCAAATGTGCTTCGATTAGTTGCATCTCTTTGATCTCGCACTTCTACGGAGTGCTGGGCACTGTTCGGAGCTCTGAGTATGCTATTCTTTGCTGAAGTTGATGGATAAATTCCATGAGCTGTGCTACTTGATTCTCGACTCGGTCTTCTACCTTTGGCTCTAATATTGTCACAGAGCGAAGTTCTTTGTTGACTGCTTCTTTCACTTCGAGTTGTTCTGCGAGCAACTGTTCTTTTTCTTGCTGAATATGTGCTTTCTCTTCTTCAAACTTTGGCAGGAGAGAAACCTTCTCCTGCTCCGCAACTTGACATTGTTCTATGACTATTTCTTGCACTGACTTCAAGGCTTGGGTGTCTTGTTTTGCTTCTTCCTGTGCCCGACGAAGGCGATCTTCAATCGCATCAGCTAGTCAACAGAGTTGGGTTGGCTCATCTCCCAACTCTGGTTCTTCCGACGACATGGGCGTAGTGGACACTACGCGACTGAAATGAAGGGCCTATTGTACCCCTTAGAGCTCAACCTCAATTCTGTCGTACATCTCCTCCTTCTTGGATTCATGTTTCTACAAGATTTACTGTGAGGCGTCTACGATAGATGCGATGATAAATTCAAAGTCATCGACCGTGAGCATAGTTTGAAAAGTGGTTTTGCTATCTCTGGACTTCTTTCATGAGGTAGGTTTCATAGGGGAAACCTTTCTTTTCTTAGAGGGATCTGTCTCATCAACAGGATCCCTAGGCGGTGTTACTTCACCTTTATTTTGTTGATCTTCTTTTCCATTGGTATCTTCTACTTCATCATCACCTTCTTGTCCAGGTGATTCCGAAGCAGTCTCATCTGATGTATTGCTCAACTTCTAGACCTCTTCTGTCTTCTTCCTTTTTCTTGTTCCAAGCATGTCATGTTCTTTGTGAGTGGCCTCCGAGCTTCCAAGTTCGGGGTCAAACATATTTGTAGTATTAGCGGGGATAAGGAGGTCTGCTGACTAGTCCTTAGTTATCTCCTCGAGGTCCTCTTCTATGATATTGTAGTATGACTGAAGCTCCTCCTTATGCTCGTCTGCTCGTGCAATGATATAGATGAAGTGTTGATCTGCGCGGAACTTCATGAGGGGTAGGAACTGCAGTAGGGTGTTTGGTGTCATGCGAGGTTCAACTTCGATAGCCCTCTTCAGTTGGAGATAATATGTGTGAAAGACTACGTTTTACTGCCACTGTTTTCCCATATCGCTCGAGTACCAAAGCGTGGAGAAATTCATAGCAAGCGGCTCGAATGACTCAATGTCTGGGAAGGTCACACCTTCCAACATATCCCAAGCAATAAATGCGATGGGGATTAGGAGCCAGCTAAAGTGGAACTCGTATCCCTGATTCCGAGCTTTGTGACAGTCTAATTCCAGCTGATTAAGTAGGTTACTTCACCCAGTTCATCTGTAGGCCTTCCTCACATTTCCCTGCGAGGTCTATGACAAACCCTATGACTTGCGTGGGTCTGTTCTTCCTTACTAGCTTTCCTGCAATTAATTGGCATGTTAGATGCACTGCGCCATTCTGGATGGAAGCTACCTTGTAGCCTTGTGTCCCCTTCTCAACATCGTCGTAGGTATCCTTGATCTTCTGTGCTAATGCACGATCTGTGGTTTTCCCTGGATAGAAGTCCTGCAGGTCGGGTCCTTGCATACTTAATCCAGTGATCCTATGGATCAACATCGGATCGACTGTGATACGTCGTTCTAGCCATAAGTAGCTGCCATGGTAACATGGGAGCAGGATCTTAACACATGCGTTAACCTCCTGGTCCCTTCCAAAGTGTGGGATATCCATTACATTCAATAGGGTGGATTGCGCGAGGTTCATCGTCCACTATTGGGGGATTATTTTTGATTTCTTCCCCTTCATCCTGGTCAAGTATTTATACGGAGTGGGCATACTATGGTTCTTGCAGTCTCCTAGGTTGAATTCACTGAACTTCAACGTTGCGATCTTGTCCTGCTGCGCTCTAACTATGTGTATCCCCTTCGGAAGGTACGCAGTAACCATGGTGTAATCAAAATCTCTTGACACACTATCACGACTCACCGCGCCGGCCAGAGGCGGGATGTAGTCGAGTAAGATGTTTGGGATTAGATTTGCATTTGCTAGGTCATCTCTGTGCTTGGTTCTATTTTCTGTGATGACTGGGGATGGTCTGGATATGTGAGCAATCGATGGAGAGGATTGCACTCCTCTCGTCGATGATGCTTGTACACCTACATACATTACCCTTTTAGACATTAATCTTTCAGTCATGAGGTCTATGAGTACCTCCTTCACAGACTCTTCGACTGTGCTAAGTTCTTCGGACATACATGCTCGTGGTTGAATATCTCGGGTTTGAAGGGTAACTACTCAATGCAACATGATGGATGGCGATAGCTCGATAATCACTGTGAAAAATCAACTAATCTATGGGCTCAGATAATCATGGTTGGAAAATGTTTTCTCGGTGCAAGGCTCGATGGAATAAGTAGATAACTAGGAAACAAATCTCTCCAATGGGTGAGAAGCCTTCATCAATTCAGTTCTGTCCATTACGACACGATCCCAACGGTTCGATGGTGAGATTTCTGACCACAAATGTCATTCTAACTGTTCGGGGTGGCGGTCTAATGGTTATACTGTTTCCAAAGTCTATATTGCTTCACCATGGCAAAGTGCCATGTGGCATTGTTCTGCTATCCCGACGAAGTTCTAGTTTTGCAAATTTTCCTTCTGCAAAGTTCCCTCTGGAACCTTCTATAAATTTTCGATCTTTGATCTCTTCTTACTTAGTTTTCTAGCCTTATTTCCAGTGAGCTTCATCTCTATATTCATCTTTCCATTCTGATTCTTATCTCCTCTTGTCATAGTAACTTCACGTTGTTGAGATTCTTTCCTAGGATTCAAGGGAAATAATTATTCTCTATCTGGGGTAGGTGCTTCGGTCTTCTGTGAGTCTTATTGTGTTCTTTCAACTTTGACATCCAAGTTTCTGGTTCTAAATAGCTTCCATCCATTCTCCTGTTCTTCAATCAAATGTGCGATCCTCCTAGTCATGAAATCTTTTGATTCTTGCTTCTTCTGCTCTAAGACTTCCTTTTCTTTTCTTCTAGCCTGATCCCTTTCAATCCAAGGTTTTCCTAGTAATATAGAAAATGGGGCATTGTTCTCAATAAATTTAACAACCTCAAATTCTTCCTCTGTCGAAGTTCCATGAGAACTCATAGATATCTAGGTAAGTCTTCCACATAGGGTTATCAACTTTCCTCTAAATAATCCTATTCCTCCCAATGAAGGAATCATAGCAGGCTTTCCAAAAATTTCCCAAGTTCTTTATGTCATGATATTCACCTGTGTTTCTTCATCCAGAGTATAGTTAATGTCAAAGTCTCCTATTCTTACTTCTATTTTCTCTTTCTCTTTTAATATCTCTGATAGATTAGAATCTCTGTGGTCATTCAGGGTTTCTTTCATATGCAATAGTACAGTCTCTGATTCCTTTTGGAGTTCTACCATGGTATCAGTTTCTTGACCTTTCTTAGGGTCTACTTGTCTCATTTTCATTCTTTCAAGCTTAGCAATCATTCTAGGGAAATCCAAAACTTTACAACAAAGACAACTGGGTCTTCTACCAGGGCATTGCTAACAAGATGTCCCGATCTTCTGCAACTATAACAAAGAGTTAATCCTCTCTTTCTCTTAAATGATCCCCATCCTTTCCTGTGCTGCGCACTAGGGTCATGGTAGCTAACCTGCAAAAAATTCTTTCTAGGATCCTGCGTCCATTTGTTAGTCCAAACATTATTTCTATGCATAGGAATAACATATCTTTCATAGAGGACACGAGATCTGTGCAGCTCGCTAGATCCTCCTTCCTCGAGTAGATCTAGGCACATATCCTTCCATAGTCTACGAAAAAAGAACTATCGACGACTTTCACTTATCTCTGCAAGCCTCACACAGTATGCACAAATAAATTACCACTTAGCACTTATCACTCTGGCCCTTAGCACTTAGCACACTTGCCATTGACTAGTCACTACTAGTCACTATTCACTACTTCTTACATCGCTTAGACTTCTATTTATACAAAAATAAGCCTAAGCATGGGTAAACCCATGGACCAAAATCCCCATACCCATTACATAATCCTAAAACCCAAAAAGGCCCTAAAAAGGGGTCGAGATCCTGCGATCTCCACTTTGTCTTGCGCTCCACCTTCGACAGCCTATCGAAGTCCCAAAAATAGGTCAAACATGACCAAGGATCCTCAAAACTTGGTCAAGGGCCAACACAAATATGCATTTCTTGATATTCAATGATATCTAGCAATGTCTGCATATTTATAACATCAATTGTAAAACTTCCACATGGTTTTTCAATAGGCTGTAGCCTGTCCAATCATCTAGGTATACTTCAAGAAATTAATGGATGAATTCCTTAAATGCAACAATGAATACTCTGGAGAATAGAATTGGTGCATTCTTCAGTCCAAACAACATGACTATGTACTGATAAGATCCCCATTCTATCACAAACGTGGTCTTGTGTCTGTCCTCCTATGCTATCTTAATCTGGTGGTAGCCCGAGAATCCATTAGTGAATGAGTAAGCTTCATGTCCTCCCATGTTCTCTAACACTTCATCTGTGAATGATGTAGGGAACGGGTCATGTAGGCATGCATCATTCAACTTCCTCAAGTCGATGCATATCCTGATCCTTCTTCCTTGTTTCTTGTCCTGCACTACCATCGGGCTTATCCCTTCTGACTCCTCAACTGGTTCTATGATGCCGACTAAGAGCATCCTGCCGATCTCATATTTAACTTTCTATTTATATATAGGGTTTCGTCTGTAGGGTTGTTGTCTAAAAGGTCTCGCTTCAGGTCTGAGTGGTATCTTCATTTCTCCTAGTTCTCCATCTATACCCTTCATCTCTATGAATGTTGTAGGAAAGAGATCACTGTATTTGCGTAACAACTCTGTGATACTTTCTACTGTTTGCTCATCCCATTAATCTCCAATGTTGCCCATTTTGGGCTGCTCAATTGTCTCGATGTTAACTTTCTTTACCTTGATTGGCATGGGAATGAATTCTGATTCGATGGTTGGGCCTTCCACATCTCTTTCGCCTTCTACTTCTTTGATTTGAATATCCTGCGGATGATCTTCATCTCGTGCTTCCTCATGTACATGGTAACATGACAATAGTTCCTTGATTGTTTTTTTATTCCGATGTTTCTCTTTTGTGATAAATTCTATTTTTGGTTCTTTGAGGAATATTATTCCTATGATCCGTTTAAGGGCTGCATCTATGTTGGGATTCTCATGCTCGAATGAGAAAGTGACTGTGAAATTCTGTCGCAATGTCATAGTTCCTTTGCGCAATTCATAGTCCATATACTAATTCGTTGGTATGCCCTCTAGATTATGTATGAAGTGATGAGGCCATTCCTCTGGTGGTGTCATTTTCCACAATGTTCTACATGCCTCCAAGTGTTCTACTTGTGCTCCATGTCCTTCATATTTCTTCTATTTGTTGTTTTTTTGTTTTGCGCCGAACCTTATGCGAAGTAACTGCTTACATTGGTACCGGTTTATGATTATCTCTTTGTGTGTGCTCCACCATCTTGCCGGTGTGGCATTTAGTGCTAATTCAAGTGCTAACAATCTCTGGTTCTCTAACACTACGTCTTCGTACTGTGTCAAGAATGTTCCAAATCATTTATTTTGTGGAAGCTGGGTGGTTCTCAAATTTTTGTTCCTATCCATCTTACTGCGTGGTCTATTCTTGCACATCTTTGCGTGGATACTTCGTGTAGCCTCTGCTGCTAGTTCTCTAAACCGGTGTCTGATTCTATTGCGCATAAAGTAATGATCCACCAACTGAGTACCCTGTCTGCAGTTGGGTTTACGTAATCCTCATCGCACGCAATTGTTCTGTACAACTGGTCGATTTCATCTAAGTCTAGGCAAATAGGTTCTACAAACCTCTCCCCTTTGGATGGGTATAATGGTGCGATGACCCTATATTCTCCGGAATCAAATGTCATTTTCCTGGTCTTCAAATTGATTATGGCCTGGTTGTCAAATGCCCAATCCAGACCAAGCAATGCTGGGAAAGGTGTTGTGTCATCCACTATTTCAATGACTTCAAACTCTGCTTTAGTGCACACTCCATCAAGATCTACTATCACTCCTTTCAGTCTACCTATTGGTAGGACTTTGTGCTGGTTTGCTAGTTTCAATTGAAAAGGTGAGTATCCCAATGTGGGCTCTCCCATGCATTAACATGTCTTCTTTGGTAATACATTCACTTCAGATACTAGATCTAGTATAATGTCTCCCATATTGAAATCCCCAATGTTAACATTCAGTCTAAATTCCCTACTTGTTCTTATTTTTGTGTGTAGGTGATTAACTATTTTAGGTTCTAGCTTTCCTTTCATCTCATTGCTAATATTTTCATGGATGATGGATCACTTAATAATTTTACACATGATTGAAAAAATATTTTTATTGCACTTACTTGTCCCATGGGCTTCATTTCATTGGTATGATCCAATGATGGAGGCATCTCATATTATGGTTTTTCCTTGTGTGGCTGCGCAGTTGAGGTTGACGCCGTGTCCTCCTTCTGAAATTCTTGTGTAGTCTCTTTAAAGGTCTCCTTTTGCTTTTGCGCGTTGAACTGCTTTCTTGGTTCAATGTTATTTTTTACCCAATTGTTCTGTGCTGGTTCTTGTCGAACTGCGTCAGTGCTTGTTTTAGCTCCTCCGTGGGTAACTATGTTGATATTCCATCCTCCATCCCTTGCTTTGAATGAAATCCACTGAACATTCTGATTGTTCTGATTCCTCTTTTCCCGAATCTTCACTAATAGTGTTGGACATTCCTCTGTATCGTGTCCTGATGTGCGAAAATACATACAAGTTGTTGGTGGAAGCGGGCATTCCATTGCATAATGTCCCGGTTGCTAACAATTGTGACATGTGAATGGTCTTTTACCTTGTCTGAAACCTCCTCTAGCTTGTCCTCCTCCTGTGTAGCCTGCTCGATCACCTCTCACTGCATTATACTGAGGCTCCTGATTATACTGCGCAGTATTGTACCGAGGCTGTGCCGGGTTGTACTGCATTTGAGCATTATTGTATAGTTGCTACGCAGTATTATACTGTTGTTATGCCGTGGTGTATGGCACTGGGGCTTGATTGAACTGTGGCGTTGCTTGCCCAATCATGATTTCATATTGTATCCTATATGCATCTGATGTCCTTTCTCGCATCAAATCCATAGTCCTGCAATATTTACCGTCATGGCCCACTGACTTGCAAAAGGTGAAATCTGAATTCTTTGGAACTGTCTAGTATTTTTGCATCATCGTGCAGTGATATGGGTCATGACCCAGTTTCTTGCATATTTCACACCATAATCCTCCCATTGGTAATGGATTTGACATTCCTGCTGCCATATACTACACGAACGTTGGACATTCGTTCTTGTGGTGTCCTTCCATCCTGCACATGGTACACCAAACTGCTTCACATTTGTCCTTGTTCTTATTCTGGTTCAGCTAGAACATGAGATTCTTCAAATCCTCCTTAGATTATTCGATAGTTGGGTCTGTCTGTTGGTACTGGTTTTCTTCCAGTTGCAAGGCTGTTTATAGAGCCTCTTTCTGCATTTGAAATTTCTATTGTCATAAAGGGTATTTTAAGTGTGGGAGTAGTGAATTGACAAATAGGTGCCGATGATGCATATCGGTCATGAGGTATTTTAACTTTCCCTTCAGTTGCTTGAATCTATGGTCAATATACCATACAGACTCTCCTGGTTTCTGTCTTATTTCGATCATCTCGTTCATGTATTGATCCTCTGAACTTGGCTTTTGGAACTCATTAATCAACAACTTCCTAATGTTTTCCAGTGTCCTGGTTGTCCCAGGGGCACTTTTTATGTCTAGACTCATGTACCAGTCTAGTGCACGGTCTCTTAGCGTAATAGATAGCTGTGCGAGTTTGGTATCTTCATCAGTGATATGTTTTTCTTCCCAGATATTTGCACAAATGAACAAGTGGTTCTCAGGGTCTTCTGCTGCTTCTCCCCAAAATTTTGGTAACCCAATGGTAGGATCATGTCCTGCCATTATGAATACTGAACTACTACCTCCTCCACATGGTGTAGATACTTGACTAGTGCTGCCTGAACTGACTCCTCTAGTTGTTGTTCTTGCTGTAGATGTACTTCCTACTGTTGAACTTCCTTCGAACTACGGTTGTCTAAATGGTGGTGTTCTCTTTGGTGTATTAGTCACGCATGGGTTTATGGGTTCCACACTGACATTAATATGGATAGGATGGCTTCCTTCTCCTCACATTCTTGGACCTCTTGTTTTCCTCTCGTATGTTGTGCGTAAGATTTACTCAATTTGCTCCACAGCCCAGAGATCCTCTACCTCTTCCTCATCGCTCGCCAAGACTTCCCTCGTGACTATGGCTCTCTTCTTGGTATTCACCTTTTATTGGTAGGTTGTTCCACTACGTGTCTTTCCTATTGACGCCAAGATCCACTTGATCTGGTCGTTTTCCATCATGATCGGGTCCAAAGGGCTCCTCCTCCTTCTTTCCTTTATCCTTCCCTCCTTCCATTTATCCTCACTCTATCAGTGCTCTCCCTCTTCCCCCATGTACACAGGGAAGTTTAGTTGCCTGATTCCATTGTCATTACCCCTTTGTTATATAACAATATCTTAATAGAAGTCTATAGGGATTGAATGTACCTTCCTTGATTTCTACGTATAAATTCTTGCTCCGCTGCACTATATGACTTCACTATGTCCATGAAAAACTCTATTATGAAGCCTGCCACAATACTTTCAAGCCAAAAGTCCACTGCGCGGGTGAATTTGTTGTTCACCTGCCATAATTGCCTAATCTGTACTGGTGTCCAATCTAGCTGTCGAATCTGGTTCGTCACGTGGTTATCCTTCAAAATTAGTATCCACTCCTACAATAGATGCGGAAAATCACATAAAAAGACTTTGTGTAAATCAATAAACACGTATTTGTCCAGATATTTGCGAGG
The DNA here is from genome assembly GCA_000966675.3 of Picea glauca. Classification (NCBI taxonomy): domain Eukaryota; kingdom Viridiplantae; phylum Streptophyta; class Pinopsida; order Pinales; family Pinaceae; genus Picea; species Picea glauca. The sequence goes on from JZKD02S0579593.1 coordinate 82,547, forward strand.
TGTGATTCTAGGGTTTCTATTGTCTTTTATTGCAAACTATAGCTCTTTGGTTCTTAGCCAAGCTTCGATTTATGCTTTTGTGGGGTTCCACGGTTTCAACATCCCCTTCTAATGGCTCATTTCTCTCTTCTTTTCTCTGCGCACTTCCCACTCCTATCTCATCTACTCAATCCTCCTCTATTCTTCCAACGACAATGTAACCATTTGTTGGTTATTACTTGCTATCTCTACTCTATCAACCGATTTATTGACCCAGGGTTCATGTCTTTAAGGGTTTCCAACAAAAGCCTCTAAAATTATCGGCCCTCCTGGTAAACCAGAAGGCAACGCAACACGCAGAATGCGTCGCGCAGTCTCACCCGAGATAGCTCTAATGGGTGGCTGTAATACTCATGTGTTTATAGCCTAGGATTGAGTGTAAGATATGGGATCTATATTCCAGACCATTTATTATAACTGGTGATTGCAACCTATTGTTATTCACGACTTATTCCCTCAATATCACAACAATAATTAATCAAGCAATGCAACAACTCATTCATTCATTAAGCATAACAAATAACTACTGAAAAGACAGTAAAGATATGCATGAATTCATCCCATTACACAGATGTTACCATGGTTCACCCCCTCCCGGGGCTACGTCCACAAATATTTGGCTCTTATGTATTTTATTATGGTAGTTCAACATATCCGATGCCGCGCACTAACAATTCTCCTCTGATGGGTAAGATCTATATGAGGCAAACTAGACCGCACCAGGCTCTGTAGCCTGCGATCTAATCCTCATATCTTCCTTCTCTCCTCCCCTCTAGCTAAACAACTTACAAAAATGGTTCATATTCATATTACATATCGCATTAATTCGTACATGTCTAAGATGGAACAATACAAAACTGAACTAACAAGAAGGAACCCCCTATGATACCTACATATCTATATTTATATGTTTCGGGCTCTTCGACCTTTTACAATATATTACCAAAACCCTAACCCTACCGACATTAGGTCTTCCTCCCATGCCTGCGTGTTGTTCTTCCTTCCAGCTGTCGCTTTCCTTGTGCACGCCTTCTTGCATGTGCGCATGCTGTGTTTTCCTCCAGTTGTTACTTCATTTTCTGCACGCTTTCTTTCCCCACGATCGTCCTTCTTTCCACTTCAGAATGATGCCAACATGGAGGCATTTTAACTGAGGAATATCTTTACTATTTTGTACTAATCAGGTGCACAATTTCCTTCTATCACTCTAGTTTATAATTTATTTCCTCTCTATTCCAATATGAATAGTTCACCACATTTACCAAATCCTCTCAAGGGGATGCCTAGAAAAGTAACCCTATATGATCTTTGCAAATATATAGAGTCATTACATAAACATAGAGAAGAGAGAGAAGCCAAACTTCAAATAGAGCTAGAGGCAATGATTGATAATAAGTTTAGATCCTTAGAAGGAACGATTAAAAAATAGATCTAGACAATAGAATATTAGGGTTGGCGACTTAACTGCTGAAAATGGAGGTTATATTACAATGACTAGAAAGGAAAATCCATGAAAATAAACAATTGACCAGATAAGGAGAGTTTTATAATATAGTAAATCTTAATCTAAGGAACAAGATTAAAGAGTTAGAAGAAAAGCTAAATAACAATTTGGCTTTAAATAGTTTGTAAGGTAATTTGGATATCAAATCCATCAAAAAGGAAATGAATAAGCTCATAGAATTAGACCATGAGCATAAAAAAAAGAGCCTTGAACCTCATAATTTTTGGTATAAAAGAGAAGAAAGACAAGGAAAATCTAGCAATAGCCAAATAAAAAATACAAAATAAATTACAAATTGAAACAACTTATCTCATATAAGCAAAGAGGCTAGGCAAAATAATTGAGCATAAATATAAGTTAATTCATGTTAAGTTAAGCTGTAATGACCATAAATATGGCATACCCAATAAAAATTTGAGTCTAAAAGGGTAAAAAATATTTATAAATGAAGACTTCATTCCGGAAGACCAAACTAAATTAAGGAAGGAAGTTCAAAAGGTAAAAGAAGCCATGAAGGAAGGAAAATGCATGATAATTAGGAATAGAAAAACTATTATTAGGGATAAAGACCAAAAATATAATAATAAATATGAATTTGAGATGCTTCAGATCCTCTCTTGGAAATATCGTGGCTTTCCATGTATAAAAGGTCCTATGTTAAGTTGTATCTCGAGTAAAATTGATATTGTATTTCTTTTTGAAACTTGGGAGCATGAAGAATCTAAGATCCCTAACATATAAGGATTTGTCTTGTGGTTGGTATGGAACAAGAGATCATATCATAAAGGGATTGGAGGTATAGCATGTTACATTGAAAATAACATTTTCCCTCACATTAGGCTTTACAAGAAAGACCCTTTCAATTAGTACATGTGGATGGAGATTTTAGATGTTCATGCTAAGAATATTTATATATATATTTTCTATTTCTCACCTATTAATTCTATCTTTTATAAGAAAAAAAATACAAATAAAAATTGTCCTTACAATGGCTTAGAAAAATATATCTACAGTATGAGAAATAAAGGTAGTATCCTCTTGCTAGAAGACTTTAATGATAGAATTATTTTAAGCAATGATTCCAAACCTAATCCTCTATGTCTAGAAGAGGACCTTGTTTTAGCTAGAAGATGCAAAAGAAACTCTGAAGACTTGGTCAATAATTTTTTTTGAATCAAGCTAATCAAACTTTGTAGTTCTCAAGGTCTAATAATTTACAATGGTCTAATGAACTGACTAAAATCCAACTAGATAACTTGTATTCATGGGCTTGATAGTAGTGCCATAGATTATGTGATATGTGATATCTATGTATACAACTGAATAGTAATTTTGACTTCTTAAATGACCATGAGCCTAAATCTGATCATAGACATTTAACCTTAAACCTAAACTTTGTCATGCACAAAATCACCATCAAAGAGAATTTGGATAACCAAAAGCACTTGATTTTCAAAAAAAGAAAGATGATCTCTTTTTAAAGGATTTAAATAATGAATTAAATATCCTATCGAATATGAAAAATATTGAAAACTTATATCGTAATTTTATGACAACCTTTTCTACTTCCATTAACAAGTTCTTTATCGAGGTGTTGCGCCAAAAGAAAAATAGGACGACCAAGCCTTGGTATGATAAAGAGTGTAATGTTGCTATAAAATCCATTACAGATGATTCTAATAAGTTCTTAAAATATGACAAGATAAATAGATAAAAATCACTAATTAAAATGAAAAAAAAATTATATCAATAGAAATCTAGAGTCTAAGCTTGTTCAACTATCTAAGTTAGATCCTAAGGAATTACAAAGTCAAATTCTGATTTGTAAAACTAAAGAAAACAATACGATTCCCTTGAGGAACTTGAATTTCTATATTAAAAATATCTATGAATTCCCTAATGTTGTAGAAAACATTCAAACTGTTTTTATAGAGGACGAAGTTTTTTCAATAGATGACAACTAGAGTTTGGGGTTAATTGGCTTGAAAAAGGGAAAGCTAAGTACATTGAAGGTTACCTATAATAAACATTAAAAATTGGAGGGCCTATCCTCATCCCTCACATCCACAAGCTCTTCAACTTAGTAGTCAAGTAGGGATTCCCTAAAGCCTAGACTCAAATCCTCATTCTACCTATTTTTAAAAGTAGGTTTAAAACAATCCCTCTTTATAGGACCATTCCGATTAGCCCCCTTTTATCCAAGTTATATGGAATTATTTTGAAAACAAAAATCAACGTATGGCTAGAAAGCCACTGGAAAAGAGATAAATTCCATGCTTGATTTAGGATTTATCATTCAACAATGGACCGCCTTATTATGCTTAGGATCATTGTAGAGGAGTGTTGTAATAATAAAACCAATCTCCTATGTTGCTTCATTTACTTAAAAAAATATCTTGACAAAATGCCTAGGACTAACCTTTGGAATAAGTTAGAAGAGCTAAAAATTCCTTTCAAGTTGAAAGCTACTACATTGAGGTTGCATGAGAACATTATTTTCAAGTTTAGGAACACTGAGGGCTAGTCAAAAGAAATCAATTGTAATGCAGGAGTTAAGAAATGTTGTACCCTATCCCCTACCCTTTTTGGCATATGCATTGACAAGTTAGAGGGTCGTTTGGAAGAAGCAGGTTGTGTCAATTTTTTTTTTTTTTTTTGTAATCTAGAGTTTTGTATTATATTTTGAGTCCAAAAATTATGTTACATCCTTGAGTACCTGATACAGGGGCTACCAATAGAGGAAACCATCCCTTGCACCAGGTCTTTACTGTATGAAAATGCATGCCCATGGGGATTAAACTAAAAACATAATGTAATCCATCCAGAGTTTTGCAAAACCAAGATTAAACATGACCAAAATCAGAAAAGAGCTTCTCCCGCAGACAATTTCATAGACATACAGAGCGATAGCATGACAAAAAAAGATACTTAATTGCTTGGAAATATGCCCCAGGGATCGTTCTTGAAAGAATCCAACCATAATGAGGTCACGAAAACATGATGCAGTCGGTCATGGATGCATTGTCATTGCACAAGATTCATACATGAATCAAGCAACAAGTCCACCTTCCTTTCCATCGATTCTTGTCCTCATTTCTAGTCATCCATTTCTCTTTAGAGCTTAAAAATAAGTTTTAAGTGATCCTCCAAAAAACCAACCACTGCATCCATAATATCCTACTGATGGGAGCACTCACCTTCTTCACATTGATGGGAGCCAAGATCCATATTCATGGGAGGGGTTGAAACCTACACAGTCTCGGTTACATTCCTTCCATTCTTTGGGAGAGAATTGGCTCTAGCACTAGTTTCTTCCAGAGGCATATCTCCCCACTCCACTATGAAACTCCAAGATTCCTCCTCCATCCGAACGACATTCGTTCTCTGCTCTTCTACTTGTGCGACCAGTTGTTGTGGTTCATTTTGTGCCTCAATGTTCATTGAGGGAGGGATCCTTTTCCTGTGCATAGACCCATAAAAGGATCCTTCTACCCTGTGAGATTTTACTCTTTCCCAAGGAATGGTGAGAAGGAGGAGGGGATAGAGGGAGTGAACGATAAAATGAGAGTGAGAAAGAAAACAGGGGGAGGATGCAAAGGAGATGGCTGAGAAGAGACTGTGAAATTCAAATGATATTCTTCCATTTACCAATGAGTTTTTATTAGCATGTTCACTTTCTATGAGACTGTGCATCAACATTACTACACTCTGCATCAAACTATAAAGGCTATGCCAATACCCTATACACAATTTTCCAAATATGATCATGACCTATGTGCATCTCGAAGATGTGCTTCATACGATATAACAAACCTAGAGTGGATACCTTGTGTAGGCCATCGTTCTTGAGAGTTGCAGAGAGCACCTTGTTGGATTACTGAGAGGGGGGTTAATTAGTAATATGACAATTTAATCCCTTTTTACCATAAAATGCAAGTGTTATATCAATGTAGCATTATCATCCAATAGTTGAAGAGTAAATAAACAATGAACAAATGAGAAATCATACACATACATAGTACACCAGTGTTTTTATGTGGAAACCAAAAGTGGGAGAAAACCACATAGTGCTTTTGCTTATATGTCTTTAAGAATTAGATTCATTTGAAGCACCAACTTCCTTTTTTTTCCAGCTGCAACTGAAAGGAGGCTCCAACCCCCTAGTTTCTCAGGCTACAACCTGAGGGAAGCTCCAACTCCCTAATTCTCTGGCTACAACCAGAATGAGGCTACAACCCCCTATGTTGTCCGGCTACAACCGGAAGGTGGCTACAAACACATGTCCTTGCCCCGTCCAATCTCTTATTCGTAGAAGTATAATGATGGAACCACTATCACACTATCACTGTGAGATATACTGTTGTAAACCTGTACCAATCAACCTACACCAAACAACTTGTAATCAACTTGTACCATAAACAAGTGCATCAACCATGCACCAACCTATACCTCAATATGTACCATCAACGAGTGCATCAACCATGCACCAAATATGTACCAATCATGTATCAAATACACATAAACTATGACTCATCAAGATGTACCAACATCATCAAATATACACCTCATGTATGTGCCAACTCATCAACTACTTGTCTCAACCATGTACCCAACATCTACCTCAACCAAAATCCCTCATCAATTTATCATCCAAATTTGATTTGTAACTATGTAATAGACCTAGTGTATATGATCACATACTTGCAAAACTTACTTAAATTTAACAAAAAGAGACTAGCATTTTCATCAAACTTTACTTTAGTCTCACATGACTAATTTTGTATTAGTCAGCAACCCTAACTTGAAATAATCATAACTATGTACCTGTAGTGAATAAAGATATGAAAATAGTATACAATGTTCTTCAGTGTCTTTTATGCAATTCCTCTAGGTTTCACTACTTGGAACCTCTCAGAAAATGATTTATAGAAAAAATGGCATACCTTATTGAATTATGGCATATTCTAGAGAGAGAACTTGTAGAGCGTGCCCCACTCAAAATATTTTTTGTATGGATATGAAAAATGGAACAAAAAATATTATAGATTGTACTCTAACCAATAAATTTGGTCTTATTGAATTTGGATCTCTTATGAAGAAGTTATGACGTTTTTACCTGAAACACATGTTTTAGACTAGTTTCAGGACTAGCCACAAACCCTATTTTCCACGGAGTGTAAATCCAAAAATACAACGATCCAAAAGATGAAATGTTTATCACAGCTAATTGGATATGTTTCCTCAATGACCTATAGATTTCACGATCTGAATCATTCTAGAAAAAAAGTTATTGCGAAAATGGTGGGATGACCTGTAAATAACATACCTTAGAAAGCATCATCAAAATAATTTATCATCCCTTGAATTTCAACCTTCTTTACTTCACCTTCCCTCTAAAATTGACCTTATATATCCTTTGGTTACCTCAGTCACTTGTATATATTAAATATTTTCAAGTGTAATTAAAATGAGAGACCCTTGCCTCTTATTCATACTTTTATGTAGATTCCTCAAGGGGTTACCTTCTAACCATATTAAACCACTTTCCTTATTTTAGAGCTAACCCACTTCTAACCACTTGTCCACTTAGTAATTTCTCCATTAACTTTATTATTTAAATAATTTCTTTTGTATCCACTTTGACTTATATTACACTCATCACTTCACTTTATTATTTAAATAATTTCTTATTTGCAACCACTTAGACTACTCTGACCTTTTTGGGCTTCTAGATGATTCATGAGGGTTCTCCAACTTCACATGGCCATAACTCTCTAACCGTGAGGAGTTATGTGACGTTCCACATACCAACGAAAATGACATGACATGTACTATCCATATAGAATAGTCTCACCTTCAAATATATTAAAAATCATACCATTATACATGAAACAAACTTGGGTACATTACCCAAAACTTTGTGCTACCATAATTTTCTACCAGACTTTCTTCAAGGGTTTACATCAATGACAACCAACCGGAATAATCAACAATATCCCCCTTTGGCATTGATGGAAACACTCTAATGCAATACTGAAGTCGTATCACTCATGCTCCCCCTGTGACCATTTCTCCCCCATGGAACCATGCCTCTGTGCTCTTTCTCCAAGCATTTACCTTTGCATCTGATAAACATCTCCCCCTTTGTCATCAATGGAAAAGGTATATTTCCATTCGGGGCTACTCCCCTTGACTGAAATCTTCCTGAAACTGATCTCCCAACCTGAACTATCCTTTTTATCGTGCTTCATCGTGTAAATCTAAGACATAGAAGATAAGCATTCAAAAGAATTCATTTTGGAGTAGAAATTACTCTGAGTCTCTGACGAAGATACTCAAAGGCTTCCTGTGGAAGCGGTTTTGTAAAGATGTCTATCACTTGTTCTTTTGTGCCCACATATTCAACTCTGATGTTGTTCTCTGCAACCTATTCCCGTAGAAAGCGATACTTTATTGGAATGTGATTCGTCTTGGAGTGCATCATTGGGTTCTTTGAGATACTGATGATGCTTGTATTATCACAATAGATTGGAATGGTCTCATCATACTCAACCTGTATATCTGTCAAAGTTTGTTTCATCCATAGAACCTGTGTACAACATCTTGTTTCTGCAATATACTCTGCTTCGGTTGTAGATAAGGATATTGATGACTGTTTCTTGCTTAGCCAAGATACTAAACACTCACCCAAGTAGAACGCTTCTCCATTGGTGCTTCATCGGTCATCAATGCAACCTAACCAATCTGCATCTGTGTAGGCAATAAGTGATAAATCCTTTCCTTTTGGATACTATAATCCAAACTCTTCTGTTCCTTTGAGATATCTGAAAATCCTTTTCACTGCTAAGACATGTGATTCCTTTGGTGTTGCTTGAAATCGTGCCACCTGTCCAACTACCTTCATTGCATCTGGTCTGGATGCTGTCACATATAGTAATATACCAATCATTGACCTATATTTCCTCTGGTCTGTAGACTTTGAATCATCATATTTTCTCAACATGCAACTGGTTTGCATAGGAGTGGTAGATGGTTTGCAATCTTTCATTTCGAACTTCTTTAGCATTTCTATGATATACTTAGTTTGAGAAATAAAAATTTCTTGGTTTCTTTGACATATTTGAAGACCCAAAAAGAAGGATAGTTCTTCAAGTAATGACATTTCAAATTCATTCTACATATCCTTTGCAAATTTATGGCTTAACCTATCATTAGTACTTCCAAAAATAATATCATCAACATAAAATTCAATTAATAAAATACTATCTTGAGTTACCTTGATGTAGAGGTTGTTGTCTGCACTTCATTTTCTGAACCCTACCTAATGTAGATATTTATCTAGTCTAGAGTACCATTCTCTAGGAGCCTGTTTCATACCATACAAGACCTTCTTCAATTTACACACATAATCTGCATTCTCTGACAACTGAAGTCTTTCTGGTTGATCAATCTAGATTTCTTCTTCAAGTTCCTCGTTTATAAAAGATGATTTCACGTCCATATGATACACTTTAATATTCTTGGAGCATGCAAAAACTAAAAGAAATCGAATTGCTTCCATTCTGGAAACTGGGGAAAATGCCTCTTCAAATTCGATTTCTTCAACCTGTGCGTATCCGTTACATACCAATCTAGATTTGTTCCTTGTAACTTGTCCATATTCATTCAATTTATTTATGAAAATCCACTTTGTGCCAATCACATTCTTATTCTTTGGTCTTGGAACCAATTCCCAAGTGTCATTCTTCTCTATTTGATCCAATTCTTCATCCATGGACTTATTCCATAATTCATCCTTGCTGGCCTCTTCAAAATTGTTTGGTTCAATCATAGATAAGAGTGCTAGGTGCATTTGTTTTGGTGAACAAATTCTTCTTTTAGTCTCAACTCCTGTATCTTTGTTTCCGATAATATGATCTAAAAGAGGATTCTTTTGTACTCATTTTCTAGGTGTCTTTGGAGGCACTTGCTAAAATTTCTCTTCTACTTCTGTCTGATCCTCTTCATCTTCCCCTTCTAATTCTTCTTCATCTTCTACTTCTTCTTCATAAATGTTAGAGAAAAATTTTCCTCACCCTATGCAATCTTGCATAGAGGGCCTTATTCCATTTCCCTATGCAGAATCAATTTCCCTGATTGATAAATATAGAGACAAAATATAAAGTTTTTCCACTTGTACGCATCTTGCACCCTATACAACAAGCGTATACGCAGACTACTCCACTACAACCCGTGTACATCGGGATTTGTGCCAAAAAATCAAAATTAAATGTCGGGTTTCCATGTCATGAAAAGAGATCTCTGATCCTTGGCCTTCCATATAATGGAAACGTTTCGAATCAACCCTTCAGTTTCATTTTGAAGGCTATAAAGAAGCCAATTTTGAGCTATGGAAAATGAGAGAGAATTCAACTTTGAGAGAAAAGTTACTCTGGAGAAATTATTACTTCATATTGAGTCTGCATCCCTTTGTTCTTTAAGCCTGAACACAATGTTCAACCCCCAATCTCTTCCCTTATTTATGGAGAACCCCTTTGTCTCCCTTATATGAGCTTGCCTTTGGTGGAGGCCCAACTGGAAGGAACTTGGTTTCTCGGTTCTGAAATGTGCCGACACAGAAGTCTATAATATTTTCACTTTTGCTGATCATTTATTAATATAAATACTCCTTTCTCGTCCAATTGATATCTTGAAAATATATGAGTTATTATCCATGGGCATGTTTGTTTTGTATATTAATGGATTATTCTATCTAATGTGCTAACCTTTTATATTATCGCTATATGATTGCTTCACTTGTTTGTTGAGAACTTGTTGTAGGTATAAAGATTTGGGTCAAAGTGATCAACGATGGACATCATCAAACATCTGGACGAGGTAGGTCCCTTTATTATCTCCCTTGCACATTGGTTTATATAGCATGTTTATGGGAAATAGTTGATTTCTACAGTCATACCTGTCTGTTGTGGTTTACCCTAGCCATAGAGAGATTTTCCTTGTAACAATAAAGTTGTTCCATTGATTCATTTTCTTCCTTTAATTCCCGTCCACTTATTTCATCAATTGTTACATTGATGCTTTCCACAACTTTGTTCAACCTTAGATTGTAACACTTGTATGCTTTCCTTGTACTTGAGTAACCAACAAGTACTCCTTTGTCCATACAAGTGTCAAACTTTCCCATTCTGCCATCATCTCTCTTGATGTAGCATTTGCTTCCAAATACTCTAACGTGCTCCACATTTGCTGGTCTTCCTTTCCATAGCTCATAGGGAGTTTTGTCAATGTTGTTTTTGAGAATTACTCTGTTTTGAATGTGAACTGTTGTATGCACTGCATGTTTCCAAAAAATATCTGTCAATTTGGAATCCATTAGCATTGTTTGATCCATTTCCTGTACTGTCCCGTTCTTTCTTTCAACAACTCCATTATGTTGAGGTGTCCTAGCAACGGATAATTGCCTTTTTATTCCATGCCTACTGCAATAGTCCATAAATTCTTTTGAAGTGAACTCTCCTTCATTATCATATCTCAAACATTTGATTTTTGAATCCATTTCATTTTCAACCATTTCCTTGTAGACCTTGAATTTTTCAAAAGCTTTTGACTTATTCCTGAGAAAACAAACTGCAGTCATTCTTGTATAATCATCAACTAATAACATACAATATTTCTCACCTTTTAAACCCTTTGTTGTAGTTGGTCCAACTATATCAGCATGCACAATTTCCAGTGGTCTTGTCATTGAATATTCCTTTGATTTGAACCTGGTCTTTGTTTGCTTTCCTTTTTGACAATGCTTGCATAAAGTGTTGGTTGGTTTCGTGATCTGGGGCATTTCTCTAACTACTTCATTTTTTCTGAATTTGACAAGGTTATCAAAGTGTATGTGATCCATTCTTCTGTGCCATAGCCAACCTTCATATTCCTTTCCTAGACAACACTTTTCATTTCCAATTCACTTAATACATATATGTTGCTTGAAGTTATTGCAGCTGTTGCAATCAATTTTCCTAAACCTTCTTTTTTTATCTTGAACTTTTGTGAATCGAAAGTAATTTTATGACCTTGGTCACACATTTGACTCACACTTAGAAGATTATGTTTCATATCTTCTACTAGTAGAACATTTTCTTCCTTGGTATTCTTGTTTCCAATTATGATTGTGCCTTTTCCAATGATTTTAGCTGAATCATCATTTCCAAAGGAGACTGATCCATCTCTTTCCTTTATTAAGGTAAGAAACCTATCTTTATCACATGTCATGTGTTTTGAAAAACCACTGTCAACATACCAACCACGTTTCTTCTGCTTAGCTTGTAGAGCGAGTGTGCATTCTTCATTTCTATACTAATTCTGCTTTCTTATCCATGTTCTCTTCCGAGGTTCCTGTCTTTGACTATTGTTGTTCTGTTGTGGTTCTCTAGGAGGGACTTTCATTTTACAATCTTTGTTCATGTGTCCAAAGTAATTTCACTTGTAGTATTCCACTTCAATGCTCAATGATTCAAACCTATTGTAGCTTCTTCTCTGTGTTTCACTAGGCCTTCTTGAACCATTTTGTGTATGACTTTCAAAGTTGTTTATGTTCCTGCTATTAGCTTTGCAATTTATAGCTTTATGTACAAAATTATTGCATGCATAACATAAACCAAAAACGATAGTTTGATACCTCGGAGTTGAATATATTCTGAAAGGAGTTACTCTTATGAATCCTTCTTCTTCCTGAGGCCTATTTGTTTATGTCGGGAGTTGATTTTGAAGTCCGAATCTTCTCGATGGAGGAGTGTCTCTGTAATATTCTTTGTAGATCTTCCTATCCCTTTTGATTGTTTCTACATGGTTTTTTGGGTATGTTTCTTGTTATGTTTCTTTGGAGATTGATCCCTTTTCTTTCTAATTGTATCCAAGAAAGGAATTGTTATGATAAGGATTTTGACTGCTGATAATGTCATCTAAAACTTTTGAGTTGTTCTACATATTTTTATTTTGAAGATCCTTTCTCAATGTGACAATCTCTACTTCCAAATTTTCAATGATCCTGTCTCTTTCCTCTAACTGTTCTTTGAGTCCTTCTTCAATTATTTTATCTTCTTCTATTTGAACCTTCAATTTCATGATCATTTGTTCTAGTTTATGAGTGTCTTCTTTCTTGTCTAGTTCTGCTTGTAGCTTCTTCTTTTTCTTGTTTTCTCTTCTTATAACTTCTATGGCACTCAAAAATTCTTCCTGGTAGTCAACTTCTTCTTCTTCATATTATTCTTCAGTTTCTTCTTTATTAGAGTCTTCTATTTCCATGAATAAAAATCTTTTTGTCTCACTGTCACTGACTTCATCTTCATATGATGAGGATATGTCTTCTTTGGTGCATAAAATTTTCTTGAAATCTTTCTTTTTGGTTCTTTTGCCTTTATATGTTTGTTTTATATTTGAGTAATATTCATCATTCCTCTTATTTTTCTTATGAGGAAATTTGTTAGAAAAATGACCAATACCATCACAATTAAAACAAATCAATGGAAGCTTACCTTTATATCTGTCATTGGTTCCCTTGTTCAATCTTTTGACAAAGTTGGCCACTTCTTCTTCACCATCTTCTGAGAAGTCACTGCTACTGCTATGTTCCTTTTTCTTTCCCTTTTTCTTTGAACTTTTGGATGCTTTGAAAGATGCTTCTTTTATATTTGGATTTTCCTGTTCAGTTTTCATTTCATATGCTGTGAAGATTCCATGTAGTTCGTCCATGCTTATTGAGTCTAGATATGCTCTTTCTTCTAGTGATGATATCTTAGGATCAAATCTCATTGGAAGAGATCTTAGTACCTTTTGAACAATTACCGATTCTTCAATTTATTCTCCCAATCCTATGATTGCATTCACTATTTCATTGACTCGTAAGAAATAAGCTGCAATATTCTCATCTTCCTTCATCTTTAGTTGTTCAAATTGATCTCTGTAAGTTTGAAGCTTTGCTGCTTTGACTTTTGAATCTCCTTCATAAATATTTTGAAGTTTGTCCCAAATCTCTTTAGCGGATTTACAATGTACAACTTTGGTATATACCAATTCACCAAGACCATTCATAAGTGCATTTGTACCTTTGGAATTATTTTGATCGAGTTTCATTACTTTTTCATTTATTGGAGGAACTGATGGTTCTTTGTATCCATCTACTATTGATTGCCAAATTTCAAATCCCTGTGCCTGTATATTTTTTCATCCTTCTTCTCCATAATGCATACTTCTGTCCATCAAATTGTGGTATTCCATTTTTATACATGTTGTTGCTCTCCATGATCTACCTTTTAGTGGTTAAACTGATTTCTAAAGGAACCTGCTTTGATACCAATTCTTGGATTACTAAGAGGGGGGTGAATTAATAATAGAGAAATTTAATCCTTTTTAACCATAAAATGCAAGTGTTATATCAATGTAGCGTTATCATCAAATAGTTGCAGAGTAAATAAACAATGAACAAATGAGCAATCATAC
>JZKD02S0579593.1:97485-118917 GCA_000966675.3 Picea glauca
TAACTTGAAATAATCATAACTATGTACCTGTAATGAATAAAGATATGAAAATAGTACACAATGTTCTTCAGTGTCTTTTATGCAATTCCTCCAGGTTTCACTACTTGGAACCTCTCAAAAAAGGAGTTATAGAAAAAATGGCATACCTTGTTGAATTCTCGCTTATTCTAGAGAGCGAACTTGTAGAGCGTGCCCCACACAGAATATTTGTTGTATGGATATAAAAATGGTACACATAATAATGCAGACTGTAATCTAACCAATAAATTTAGTCTTACTGAATTTGGATCTTTTATGAAGAATTTATGACGTTTTTACCCGAAATACCTGTTTTAGACTAGTTTTAGGACTAGCCACAAACCCTATTTTCCACAGAGTGTAACTCCAAAAATAAAATGACCCACAAGATGAAATTTTTATCACAACTACTTGGATATGTTTCCTCAACAACCTCTATATTTTGCGACCTGAATCATTCTATAAAAAACGTTATTGCGAAAATGGTGAGATGACCTTTAAATAACATACCTTAGAAAGCATCATCAAAATAATTTATCCTCCCTTGAATTTCGGCCTTTTTTACTTCACCTTCCCTATGAAATTCGCCTTAGATAGCCTTTGGTTGCCTCTGTCACTTGTATATATTCAATATTCTCAAGTGTAGTTAAAATGAGAGACCCTTGCCTCTTATTTATACTTTTATGTAGCTTCCTCAAGGGGTTACCTTCTAACCATCTTAAACCACTTTTCTTATTTTAGGGCTAACCCACTTCTAACCACTTGTCCAATTAGTAATTTCTCCATTAACTTTATTATTTAAATAATTTCTTTTGTATCCACTTTGACTTATAGTACACTCATCACTTCACTTTGTTATTTAAATAATTTATTCTTTGCAACCACTTTGACTACTTTGACCTTTTGGGGCTTCTAGATGACTCATGAGGGTTTTCCAACTTCACATGGCCATAAATCTCTAATCGTGAGGAGTTATGTGACGTTCCGCATACCACCATAAATGACATGACATGTACTATCCATATAGAATAGTCTTACCTTTAAACATATTAAAACTCATACCATTATAAATCAAACAAACTCGGGTCCATTACCCAAACCTTTGTGCTACCGTAATTTTCTACCAGACTTTCTCAAGGATTGACATCAATGAAAACAAACCCAAATAATCAACATACACCTAACGTTTACACAAATTTCCATCTATTCCATAGTATTGTTATTCATAATGACACCTCATCTGGGGTAGGTTGTGTCATCTTGAATCTCAGTGTTATAGTCATAATTCTTCTTCTTTACACTGATGATATTATTATTAGTGTGAAAAGTCACCATGATATCAACAAGCAACTAAAAATCCGCAATGATTTATGCTCTAGTATGGATATTACTTTTAACACTAATAAAATGAAGGTTATGATAATTAAATCCAAAATATCACTTACATTAATTTTATGTATGATAACAAAAACTCGGAGGAAGTGATTTCATACAAATATCTTAGAATTGATTTTCATCACAAGCTTAACTAGAACTATAACATTGAGAAAATGATAAATGGAGGGTGGAAAACTTATTATGGACTTGAAAACAATTGTAAATCAATGAATCTTTGGCTATGGGATAAGAAGAAACTCCGCTTTGAGACTCTTGTATATCTTGTTATCTTATATGGTTGCAAGGTTTGGGGCTGTAGTATCTCTAGAGAATCATGGAGAAAGATAGAAAAAATCTAAAAGTGTTTTTATATAACTTATAATCTCAAAATTAAAAGCAATACACCATATCCTATTATCATAAAAGTGAGTCTTTCCCCCTTTGAGAGAACAACTATGACTATGTACGTAATGTACAAGAATAAGATAAACAACATGGAAGAAATGAGACTTCCTTATATTGTTTCCAGTGAAAACCACTTGTGCCTCAAGAAGAGGTGGCATAAAGATGACAAGTCTTGGTTAAATTATTGGGGAAAAAAGAAAGAGGTTGGTATGCACAATAACAATGATATTAAAAATATATTACATTTAAATTTAAGGAAAAATTGTGGGGTGATAAATAATTAGAGGATAAAATAAAGTTGAGATACTATAAGGATGTGATCAATGCTAATCTAATCTAGAAGACCAAAAATATATCTTTATTTTGTAGTACACCCACATTAAATCACAATTTCAAAATATTTGTTACAATATCAACCTTCTTAACCTTTTAACTCATCAAAACTATGACGATCTAGGAGCTTTTCTCTAAAAGATTTTTGAGCACATAAATAAAATTTTAGTGAAAACCAAGTAATTCCTAACAAAATTCGGTCTCACTAGAGGTTAACCATCATCATCATCAATATCAATAACTTGAAATTAATATTTACAATATATTATTAGTTTGAAATAGTTCAAACACAATTTCATTAAAAAAATCAAATAATTTATTGGTTTATTGTTACAATAACAATACATGAGTATATCCCTGGATGGGGTGCCACTTGGAGAGAATGAAATCAATCATGCTGTCGCAGACTGTCGCCACCCTCCATTTATCCATCTCGATGTTGATCTTTAATGCCAATGAGATGGGTGCGCTTCTGGACCGTA
This sequence comes from Picea glauca, assembly GCA_000966675.3. Taxonomy (NCBI): domain Eukaryota; kingdom Viridiplantae; phylum Streptophyta; class Pinopsida; order Pinales; family Pinaceae; genus Picea; species Picea glauca. The sequence continues at coordinate 100,101 of JZKD02S0579593.1, forward strand.
TGGGGAAGTTATTATGTAGGTTTGGCATGGTGTTGGTTTCCATTCACACTAGTACTTGGGCGTTGAGTTCCTTCATTTCATTCTCCATGGAATTTACCATGGCCGAAACTGACATATTTCATCATTTCTGCTTGTTGACAACCCCATTACTTCTATACTGATTTTGTTAATAGTTCCTCCATCACACACAGAGTCACTCCTAGCTTCCTTCACTCTAGTTTCTTTTCCTTCTCCACATGATCTCCTCTGCATCCTTACTGTCACCATGCCGCGAGAGAAAGGCAAGCCAAAATGTGGCCCAACCTACTACAACTTGTTATCCAGACACACTAGCCCTGCTCTTTTAGTTGCTCTGTCTTAACACTCTCCTCTGCCTGCCTTCGTGCATCCCTCCACAACTCAGAATTGGGATGCCAATGATTGGGGTCCAGTCCCAGTGGAGGAAAAATTCCCTCCGACTCCACGCCAACCTATGGCTGACTCCACTAAGGCATCTCAGTGGCTGCTCATAATCTCTAAGACCCTTCTGTTCAAGTGGATGACAACTCTCTGGCTCAGAAGCCAGAGGAGTATCGAGGTTTCCCTATTCTAGAAGAGGTAGCTCTCATGTTAGTTGAAGAGGCTCTGGAAAACACTGGTTTAAATTCAGTGGTAACACAGTCTGAGGAAGCGATGCCCGAGTTGATTCCACAACAAGGTTTCTCTGCGGAGTAATTGCATCTCATATTCAAATTGCGCAGGGACGTTGCGAGCCAACTTCACCGCTAGGAAATCCTCAATCGTCGACTGGATATGTTCTTCGACTCTTTCTTAAGCGAGCTTGAGAAAAGAAGATGCCCAACCAGCTATCAACCATTTACCTTCACTCTAGTTTCACCTTATTCTCTGCCAGATGATGGTGGTCAAGGTGCATATGGTGTATGATGCTCTCGAGTTTGTTTTCCATTTTGTCAAATGTTAGAAACAACACAATCTCAGCTTCGAACCTCCTTGTTTATCATGCCTCTTTTGCTTATCTTAGTTATAACAACTAGTATGGTTATGGACCTCTTTTCAGTGCCTCAATCTGGTTCTGGTTTCCGTGTTTTGGCAGAACTACAGGTTCCTCCATATGAATATGTTATTTGAACATTTGAGGTAATACAATTTTTACTTACAAAAAAAAAGAGCAATACACGAGTATAAAGTTCATTAATAATTTATTTAACAAATAGTAAGTGATAACCGTTAAATTTTGTAATAATTCATTCATCAATAAATAAATATAAGAAAAATGAAGAATATTTTTCCATGGATTGTGCTTATATAGTATAGTGTGAGGAAGATGTATACTTTCTTCTATGCTCAATGTGGAGTTGACACATGGTATTTAAAAAAATATTAATAGCAAAAAAATATTTCAATGTGTGTCATAAATAAAATATTTCAATATCCACCTTAAAACATTTTTATATCACACACACATATAAAGTAATTGAAAGTAAAAAAAATTCTTATTTTGTAGAATGAGAAAGATGCATAATTCTCTTAGTTCTTAACATGGAATTGACATATGACATTTAAAAAATATTAATAACAAAATAAATATTTCAACATCATACTTAAAATATTTTAATATCAACTATGTATATAAAAAACAATATGTTTAATGTGGAGTTGACACATGGTATTTAAAAAAAATATTAATAACAAAAAATATTTCAATGTGTGTCATAAATAAAATATTTCAATATCCACCTTAAAATATTTTTATATCACACACACATAAAGTAATTGAAAGTAATTTTTTTTCTTATTTTGTAGTATGAGAAAGATGCATAATTCTCTTGGTTCTTAACATGGAATTGACACATGACATTTAAAAAATATTAATAACAAAACAAATATTTCAATATCATAATTAAAATATTTTAATATCAACTATATATATAAAAAACAATTTAAAAGTAAAAATCTATTATGGTTAAAACTTTTCAATGGTGCTGCTCAAAATCAGAAACATGTAATTTATTTCATTATCAACATGGAGTTTACTCTCTCTCTCTCTCTCTCTCTCTCTCTCTCTCTATATATATATATATATATAACCTTTGTATAGTTATGAACCTCTTTTCTGTGCATGTTCTTGTTTCCATGTTAGAGTAAGTTCATATATATATATTCTTTGAACATTTGAGGTAATACAATTTTTACTTAAAAACAAAAAAAATAAAAAAATACACTAGTATAAAGTTCATTAATAATTTATTTAACAAATAGTAAGTGATAACCATAAAATTTTGTAATAATTCATTCAACAATAAATAAATATAAGAAAAATGAAGAATGGAGTTGATACATGGTATTTAAAAAAATATTAATAACAAAAGAATATTTTAATGAGTGTCATAAATAAAATAGTTCAATATCCACCTTAAAATATTTTTATATCACACACATATAAAGTAATTGAAAGTAAAAAAAATTTCATATTTTGTAGTATGATAAAGATGCATAATTCTCTTAGTTCTTAACATGGAATTGACACATGACATTTAAAAAATATTAATAACAAAAAGAATATTTCAATATCATTATTAAAATATTTTAATATCAACTATATATATAAAAACCAAATTGAAAGTAAAAATCTATAATGGTTAAAACTTTTCAATGGTGCTGCTCAATATGAGAGATGTGTAATTCATTTCATTATCAACATCTAGTTGACTCTTAGTGTGTGCATATATATATAACTTTTGTACCATAAAACCACTACCTCAAGGTGTTCCATGGCTTGAGGCACCTTGAGGGTAAGTTCTTATGAGAATTGTACATTGAAAAACTTTTTGGCTTTCTACCATTAGATCTAACCCATTTGGGATTCAAGTTGCTTTATAAAGAAACAAGTACATATTTTTTCATAAATATATAATAATAATAATAATAATTAATTTCAAGTATCATGGATGAGAACCTTATTTATGGGAGAATGGATCCTTATTAGTCCTTGCCTTCAACAGGACTATAACAATGAGTCGGTCATTGACCTCCTATTAATTCTAGGTTTGACTCAAATTTTTTCTACATTTACAATGTTGGACTTAGGGAAACTTAATTCTTTTATTAAAATTAAAAAACTTTATTTTTCTATCGTCCCACTTCCCATTGGCTTTCCACTTCAAAGTGTTCTTACCTGGCTGATGGCAAGCATTGATATTTGCAATCTGATCTCGATCAAGTTTTAGATCTGCTCGCTATTGTTTTCAATGCCCTTGCTACCTGTAATTAGTGTATTCATCAAGTCTTTGCCTCATCGTCCAAGACCTCTACCTTGTTCAGAGAGCTTACCGCCTTCTTAGACTGCAGCCTTCAAGAGTGTTATAGATCTGCATAGCTCCAATTCCACTTGAGATTAGGCCACATATCATACATCGGGCCATTATTTAGTTGCTGTTGCAGATCGATCCCAAACAAAGCTTCTTGTTCCTGTTTTCCAGAGCTGGGTACTAGTGCAGGCTTGGCTCCAGTTTCTGAGGATCCTTCATTAAAATAAGAAGAAGCTGCTACTGTGGATCCATGAATTCTCATATGTCCATGAGAGCAGAGCCCTGCCACAGGAGAATCTTCTCTTGCAAACATGCTTGAAGCTCTATACACATTCGACGATTCAATGGGCCACGAGCTTCAAATTCCCAAAGCTGCGATTCGCTGGGCCATAGATTATTTCCTAAAAGCTACTGCTCACCCGAGAAAAATCTTCGTGCAGGTATGACCGAATTAAAATTATAGTCTGCTCCATTAAACCGAAGCATTCGTAAGAATTAAAAGGACAAGGAATGCTAACATAAATAAATGTTTATTGATTTGTGCTTGCTAAGGTCGGTGACCCCAACACTGATCACGATTGTTGGGAGAGACCAGAAGACATGGACACATATCGTACCGCTTATAGCATCGACGCCCAAAATCCAGCCTCCGATGTCGCTAGTGAAACTACTGCATCAATGGCTGCCGCGTCCATCGTCTTTCAAACATTCGACTTGGCATATTCTCAATGTCTGTTTGACACTGCAACTTAGGTGAGGAAAAATATGCACCCTGTTTACAACTATAACACAATTGCAGATTTAATTCAATGTACTTTGATTCCTCTTTGTATAAATGCATGATATGATTTCTACAACACCTGCTAATGCATTCATTCTGTCTGTACTCCGTAGCTCTTCGATTTTGCAGACAGATATAGGGGACCTTATAATGACAGCCTCAAGTCAGCAATTTATCCATTTTACTGTGCCTATAGTGGATACCAAGGTAGTTTTCTATACGTCCAATTATTTCCTAGCTTAAAAAGTTCCATCAAAAACCATACATAAATTTACAGTTTATAATGTGGATTCCAGGATGAATTGATGTGGGCTGCTCCATGGCTACACAAAGCATCGACCAACAAATCCTTTATATTTAGTACATTCAAGCCAATGGAAAGACACCTGGAGCTAATGACGACATTGATGAATTCAGTTGGGAAAATAAGCATGCTCGCATTAATGTGCTTCTCTCCAAGGTTATTACTAGTCCAGAGTGCTTATATCAAGTGTAATTGAATTTACAAAGCTATCTATATGTACTCGTATGCGAGTGTTTTCAGGATTATTTGTCGGAGAATATATCGTTCTTAGAATCATACCAGGAACGCACTGACAGTTTCATTTGCAGCCTCTTGCCTGAAACATCTGATTCACATGTTCAGTGCACGCCAGGTTATTAATTCCCATCGACCCATTTTTATATATTTCTTTTGGGTTGTAGGTTGTTGGCTGGATGGAGAACCGGGCAGGGAATTACTTTCATTATGTGGAAAGTGAAGCTGATTGATTGAAGTATGTGTCGTTTTGCGGGTGAATTCATATACAACATATTTCTTTTGGGTTGTAGGTTGTTGGCTGGATGGAGAACCGGGCAGGGAATTACTTTCATTATGTGGAAAGTGAAGCTGATTGATTGAAGTATGTCATGATATTCACCTGTGTTTCTTCATCCATAGTACAATCAATGTCAAAGTCTCCTATTCTTACTTCTATTTTCTCTTTCTCTTTTAAGATCTCTGATATATTAGTATCTCTGTGGTCATTCAAGGTTTCTTTCATCTGTAATAGTACAGTCTCTGATTCCTTTTGGAGTTCTAGCATGGTCTCAGTTTCTTGACCTTTCTTAGGGTCTACTTGTCTCATATTCATTCTTTCAATCTTAGAAATCATTAGATAGGGAAATCCAAAACTTCATGATCCTCAACTTTACAACAAAGACAACTGGGTCTTCTACCAGGGAATTCCTTAGCAAGATGTCCCAGTCTTCTGCAACTGTAACAAAGAGTTAATCCTCTCTTTCTCTTAAATGATCCCCATCCTTTCCTGTGTTGCGCACTAGGGTCATGGTAGCTAACCTGCAAAAAATTCTTTCTAGGATCCTGCATCCATTTGTTAGTCCAAACATTCTTTCTATGCATAGGAATAACATATCTTTCACTATTCTTATTATATCTAGTCATATCAAATCTTCTTTCATCTAGCTGTGCCCTAGTTTTCAGGCTAGGACAAAATTTATCAAACATACCTAGATCCATATTCTTGAAACAAAAATTTCCACTTATCTTACTTTTAGTAGAGCACAAAGCTTCCATATCTAAAACTTTTCACTATTCTTACCTCTTTCATAGCACAAAGCGTTCACATCTTACCTTTTTTTTTCCAAATCAAACTTCTCTTCTTAGCATAGAGCTTCACAATCCAAGTAGAGTACTGTGCACTAGGGAAACCGATCTACACACAGAGCTTTCATAGTTTCGTGTTAGATCTTCACATAAAGATTCTTCTTCCTTAGTTCCCAACAATCACAGTTTCAGGTCCCGACAACGGAACCATTTGTTGGCACAGGGGAAGACCCAGGGTTCAACACTACAACGCACCAAAAAAACCCTAACTACCGACCCTTTCAGCAACACCTGCGAAGCAAATGAAGTCTCATCCGAGGTAGAGGCAGGGGTGGTTGCAGGACTCTAGTATTTGCAACCTTAGCTGGGACACAGATATGTGATTGTAACACCTTAACATAACACTTAGCAGTTATGATTAATCAATATTCAGTCTTAGTTTACAACGCAACTAAATCCTAACAAAAGATCAACATAGTATTCAAATAGATCCAATATATTCAAGCACTAAGAATACCAATAGAGATCAGATATAACATTCATTCACATTATTTAGCACTAAGCTATCATATCAGATTCATCTATCATCTAACATTGCACTAAGCATTGAATCACATAAACAAAAGAACATCCAAAAATCACAAATCATTCACAACACAGGATATACGTGGTTCACCCCCACCCTGGGGCTACGTCCACCAACTCTTCATATTCTTTATTATCTTCGATCAATCTTCTTACATGTAAAAAGGCTCAAAATCAACTCCGCAGAGGACAAGAGATCTGTGCAGCTCGCTAGATCCTCCTTCCTTGAGTAGAACTAGGCACAGATCCTTACATAGTCTACGAAAAAAGAACTACCGACGACTTGCACTTATCTCTGCAAGCCTCACACAATATGCACTAAGTAATTACCACTTAGCACTTATCACTCTGGCCCTTAGCACTTAGCACACCTTCCATTGACTAGTCACTACTTCTTACATCGCTTAGACTTCTATTTATACAAAAATAATCCTAAGCATGGGTAAAACCATGGGACAAAATCCCCATACCCATTACATAAGCCCGAAACCCAAAAAGGCCCTAAAAAGGGGTCGATATCCCGCGATCTCCACTTTGTCTTGCGCTCCGCCTTCGACAGCCTATCGAAGTCCCAAAAATAGGTCAAACATGAACAATGATCCTCAAAACTTGGTCAAGGGCCAACACAAATATGAATTTCTTGATATTCAATGATATCTAGCACTGTCTGCATCTTTATAACATCAACCATAAAACTTCCACATGGTTTTTCAATAGGCTATAGCCTGTCCAATCATCCAGGTATACTTCAAGAAATTGATGGATGAATTCCTTAAACACAACAATGACTACTCTCAAGAATATAGCTGGTGCATTCTTCAGTCCAAACAACATGACTATGTACTGATAAGATCCCCATTCTGTCACAAACGTGGTCTTGTGTCTGTCCTCCCATGCTATCCTAATCTGGTGGTAGCCCGAGAATCCATTAGTGAATGAGTAAGCTTCATGTCCTCCCATGTTCTCTAACACTTAATCTGTGAATGATGTAGGGAATAGGTCATGTAGGCATGCATCGTTCAACTTCCTCAAGTCAATTCATATCCTGATCCTTCTTCCTTGTTTCTTTCCCTACACTACCATTGGGATTATCCCTTCTGACTCCTCAACTAGTTCTATGATGTCGGCTTCGAGCATCGTATTGATCTCATATTTAAATTTCTGTTTATATATAGGGTTTCGTCTATAGGTTCGTTGTCTAATAGGTCTCACTTCAGGTCTGATTGGTATCTTCATTTCTCCCAGTTCTCCAGCTATACCCTTCATCTCTATGAATGTTGTAGGAAAGAGATCACTGTATTCGTGTAACAACTCTGTGATACTTTCTACTGTTTGCTCATCCCATTAATCTCCAATGTTGCCCATTTTGGGCTGCTCAATTGTCCCGATGTTAAATTTATTTACCTTGATTGTCACGGGAATGACTTCTGATTCGATGGTTGGGCCTTCCACATCTCTTTCACCTTCTACTTCTTTGATTTGAATATCCTGCGGATCATCTTCATCTCATGCTTCCTTCTGTACATGGTAACATGACAATAGTTCCTTGACTGTCTGTTTATTCCGATGTTTCTCTTTTGTGATAAATTTTATTTTTGGTTCTTTGAGGAATATTATTCCTCTGATTCGTTTAAGGGCTGCGTCTATGTTGGGGTTCTCATGCTCGAATGAGAAAGTGACTGTGAAATTCTGTCGCAATGTCGTGGTTCCTTTGTACAATTCATAGTCCATATAACAATTCGTTGGTATGCCCTCTAGATTATGTATGAAGTGATGAGGCCATTCCTCTGGTGGTGTCATTTTCCACAACATTCTACATGCCTCCAAGTGCTCTGCTTGTGCTCCGTGTCCTTCATATTTCTTCTATTTCTTGTTTTTCTGTTCCGCGCCAAACCTTATGCGTAGTAACTGCTTACATTGGTACCGGTTTGTGATTATCTCTTTGTGTGTGCTCCACCATCTTGTCGGTGTGGCATTTAGTGTTAATTCAAGTGCTAACACTCTCTGGTTCTCTAACACTACGTCTTCGTACTATGTCAAGAATGTTCCAAATCATTTATTTTGTGGAAGCTAGGTGGTTATAACATTTTTGTTCCTATCCATCTTATTGCGCGGTCTATTCTTGCACATCTTCGCGTGGATACTTCGTGTAGCCTCTGCTGCTAGTTCTCTAAACTGGTGTCTGAGTCTGTTGCGCATGAAGTAATGATCCACCAACTGAGTACCCCGTTTGTAGTTGGGTTTACGTAATCCTCATCACACGCAGTTGTTCTGTATAACTCGTCGATTTCATCTAAGTCTAGGAAAATAGGTTCTACAAACCTCTCCCCTTTGGATGGGTATAATGGTGCGATGACCCTATATTCTCTGGAATCAAATGCCATTTTCTTAGTCTTCAAATTGATTATGGCCTGGTTGTCGAATGCCCAATCTAGACCAAGCAATGCCGGGAAAGGTGTTGTGTCATCCACTATTTCAATGACTTCAAACTCTTCTTTAGTGCACACTCCATCAAGATCTACTATCACTCCTTTCAGTCTACCTATTGGTAGGACTCTGTGCTGGTTTGCTAGTTTCAATTGAAAAGGTGAGTATCCCAATGTGGGCTCTCCCATGCATTTCCATGTCTTCTTTGGTAATACATTCACTTTAGATACTAGATCTAGTATAATGTCTCCCATATTGAAATCCCAATGTTAACATTCAGTCTAAATTCCCTACTTGTTCTTCTTTTTGTGTGTAGGTGATTAAATATTTTAGGTTCTAGCTTTCCTTTCATCTCGTTGCTACACTTTTCTAGGATGTTTTGCAATATTTTCATGGATGATGGATCACTTAATACTTTTACACATGATTGAAAAAAGATTTTTATTGCACTTACTTGTCCCGTGGGCTTCATTTCATTGGTATGATCCAATGATGGAGGCATCTCATATTATGGAGTTTCCTTGTGTGGTTGTGTAGTTGAGGTCGACACCATGTCCTCCTTATGAAATTCTTGTGTAGTCTCTTTAAAGGTCTCCTTTTGCTTTTGCGCATTGAACTGCTTTCTTGGTTCAATGTTATTTTTTACCCATTGGTTCTGTGTTGGTTCCTGTCGAACTGTGTCAGTGCCTGTTTTAGCTCCTCCGTGGGTAACTATGTTGATATTCCATCCTCCATCCCTTGCTTCGGTTGAAATCCACTGAACATTCTGATTGTTCTGGTTCCTCTTTTCCTGAATCTTCACTAATAGTGTTGGACATTCCTCTGTATCATGTCCCGATGCACGAAAATACATACAAGTTGTTGGTGGAAGCGAACATTCCCTTGCATAATGTCCCGGTTGCTAACAATTGTGACATGTGACTGGTCTTTTACCTTGTCTGAAACCTCCTCTAGCTCGTCCTCCTCCTCTGTAGCCTACTCTATCACCTCTCGTTTCATTATACTGAGGCTCCTGATTATACTGCACGGTATTGTACCGAGGTTGTGCTGGGTTGTACTACGTTTGAGCATTATTGTATGGTTGTTACACAGTATTATACTATTGTTACACTGTGGTGTATGGCACTGGGGCTTGATTGAACTGTGGTGTTTCTTTCCCAGTCATCATTTCATCTTGTATCCTATATGCATCTGATGTCCTTTCTCGCATCAGCTCCATAGTCCTGCAATCTTTATCGTCATGGCCCACTGACTTGCAAAAGGTGCAATCTGAATTCTTTGGAACTGTATGGTATTTTTGCATCATCGTGCATTGATACGAGTCATGAACCAGTTTCTTGCATATTTCACACCATAATCCTCCCATTGGTAATGGATTTGACATTCCTGCTACCATATACGACACGAACGTTGGACATTCGTTCTTGTGGTGTCCTTTCGTCCTGCACATGGTACACCAAACTGCTTCACATTTGTCCTTGTTCTTATTCTGGTTTAGTTGGAACATGAGATTCTTCAAATCCTCCTTCAATTATTCGATAGTTGGGTCTGTCTGTTGATACTAGTTTTCTTCCAGTTGCAAGGCTGTTTGTAGAGCCTCTGTTTGCATTTGAAATTTATGTTGTCATAAAGGGTATTTTAAGTGTGGGAGTAGTGAATTGACAAATAGGTGCCGATGTTGCATATCGGTCATGAGGTATTTTAACTTTCCCTTCAGTTGCTTGAATCTCTGGTCAATATACCATACAGACTCTCCTGGTTTCTGTCTTATTTCAATCATCTCGTTCATGTACCGATCCTCTGAACTTGGATTTTGGAACTCATTAATCAACAACTTCCTAATGTTTTCCAGTGTCATGGTTGTCCCAGGGGCACTGTTTGTGTCTAGACTCATGTACTAGTCTAGTGCACGGTCTCTTAGCATAATAGCTAGCTGTGCAAGTTTGGTATCTTCATCGGTGATATGTTTTTCTTCCTAGATCTTTGCACAAATGAACAAGTGGTTCTCAGGGTCTTCTGCTGCTTCTCCCCAAAATTTTGGTAACCTAATGGTAGGATCGTGTCCTGCCATTATGAATACTGAACTACTACCTCCTCCACGTGGTGTAGATACTTGACTAGTGCTGCTTGAACTGACTCCTCTAGTTGTTGTTCTTGGTGTAGATGTACTTCCTGCTGTCAAACTTCCTTCGAACTACGGTTGTCTAAATGGTGGTGTTCTCTTTGGTGTATTAGTCGCGCATGGGTTTATGGGTTCCACACTGACATTAATATGGATAGGATGGCTTCCTTCTCCTCACATTCTTGGACCTCTTGTTTTCCTCTCGTATGTTGTGCACAAGATTTCCTCAATATACTCCATAGCCCAGAGATCCTCTACCTCTTCCTCATCACTCGCCAAGACTTCCCTCGCGGCTATGGCTCTCTTCTTGGTATTCACCTTTTATTGGTAGGGTGTTCCACTACGTGTCTTTCCTATTGACACCAAGATCCACTTGATCTGGTCGTTGTCCATCATGATTAGGTCCAAGGGCTCCTCCTCCTTATTGCTTTTATCCTTCCCTCCTTCCATTTATCCTCACTCTGTCAGTGCTCTCCCCCTTCCCCCATGTACGCAGGGAAGTTTAGTTGCCTGATTCCATTGTCATTACCCCTTTGTTATATAACAATATCTTAATAGAAGTCTATAGGGATTGAATGTACCTTCCTCGATTTCTGCATACAAATTCTTGCTCCGCTGCGCTATATGACTTCACTATGTCCATGAAAAACTCTATTATGAAGCCTGCCACAATACTGTCAAGCCAAAAGTCCACTGCGCAGGTGAATTTGTTGTTCACCTACCGTAATTGCCCAATCTGTACTGGTGTCCAATCTAGCTGTCGAATCTGGTTCGTCACGTGGTTATCCTTCAAAATTAGTATCCACTCCTACAGTAGATGTGGAAAATCACATAAAAAGACTTCGTGTAAATCAGTAAACACATATTTGTCCATATATTTGCGAGGTGTGATTCTAGGGTTTCTATTGTCTTTTTGTGCAAACTCTAGCTCTTTGGTTCTTAGCCAAGCTTTGATTTATGCTTTTGTGCGGTTCCATGGTTTCAACATCCCCTTCTAATGGCTCATTTCTCTCTTCTTTTCTCTGTGCACTTCCCGCTCCTATCTCATCTACTCAATCCTCCTCTGTTCTTCCAATGACAATGTAACCATTTGTTGGTTATTACTTGCTATCTCTACTCTATCAACCGAGTTATTGACCCAGGGTTCATGTCTTTAAGGGTTTCCAACAAAAGCCTCTAAAATTATCGGCCCTCCTGGTAAACCTGAAGGCAACGCAACACACAGAATGCACCGTGCAGTCTCACCCGAGATAGCTCTAATGGGTGGCTGTAAGACTCATGTGTTTATAGCCTAGGATTGAGTGTAAGATATGGGATCTATATTCTGGACCATTTATTATAACTGGTGATTGCAACCTACTATTATTCACGACTTATTCCCTTAATATCACAACAATAGTTAATCAAGCAATGCAACAACTCATTCATTCATTAAGCATAACAAATAACTACTGAAAAGACAGTAAAGATATGCATGAATTCATCCCATTACATAGATGTTACCATGGTTCACCCCCTCCCGGGGCTACATCCACAAAGATTTGGCTCTTATCTCTTTTATTATGGTAGTTTAGCATATCTGACGCCACACACTTACAATTCTCCTTTGATGGGTAAGATCTATGTGAGGCAAACTAGATCGCACCAGGCTCCGTAGCCTGTGATCTAATCCTCATATCTTCCTTCTCTCCTCCCCTCTAGCTCAACAACTTACAAAAATGGTTCATAATCATATTACATATCGCATTAATTCGTACATGTCTAAGATGGAACAATACACAACTGAACTAACAAGAAGGAACCCCCTATGATACCTACATATCTATATTTATATGTTTCAGGCACTTCAGCCTTTTACAATATATTACCAAAACCCTAACCCTATTGACATTAGGTCTTCCTCCCATGCCTGCGTGTTGTTCTTCCTTCTAGCTGTCGCTTTCCTTGTGCACGCCTTCTTGCATGTGCACATGCTGTGTTTTCCTCCACCCGTTACTTCATTTTCTGCATGCTTTCTTTCCCCACGATCGTCCTTCTTTCCACTTCGGAATGCTGCCAACATGGAGGCATTTTCACTAAGGAATATCTTTACTATTTTGAACTAATCAGGTGCACAAGTTCCTTCTATCACTCTAGTTTATAATTTATTTCCTCTCTATTCCAATATGAATAGTTCACCACATTTACCAAATCCTCTCAAGGGGGTGCCTAGAAAAGTAACCCTATATGATCTTTGCAAATATATAGAGTCATTACATAAACATAGAGAAGAGAGAGAAGCCAAACTTCAAATAGAGCTAGAGGCAATGCTTGATAATAAGTTTAGATCCTTAGAAGACACAATTCAAAAATATATCTAGACAATAGAATATTAGGGTTGGTGACTTAGCTGCTGAAAATGGAGGTTATATTACAATGACTAGAAAGGAAAATCCATGAAAATAAACAATTGACCAGATAAGGAGAGTTTTATAATATAGAAAATCTTAATCTAAGGAACAAGATTAAAGAGTTAGAAGAAAAGCTAAATAACAATTTGGCTTTAAATAGTTTGTAAGGTAATTTGGATATCAAATCCATCAAAAAGGAAATGAATAAGCTCATAGAATTAGACCATGAGCATAAAAAAAGAGCCTTGAACCTCATAATTTTTGGTATAAAAGAGAAGAAAGACAAGGAAAATCTAGCAATAGCTAAATAAAAAATACAAAATAAATTACAAATTGAAACAACTTATCTCATATAAGCAAAGAGGCTAGGCAAAATAATTGAACATAAATATAAGTTAATTCATGTTAAGCTGTAATGACCATAAATATGGCATACCCAATAAAAATTTGAGTCTAAAAGGGTAAAAAATATTTATAAATGAAGACCTCATTCCGGAAGACCAAACTAAATTAAGGAAGGAAGTTCAAAAGGTAAAACAATCCATGAAGGAAGGAAAATGCATGATAATTAGGAATAGAAAAACTATTATTAGGGATAAAGACCAAAAATATAATAATAAATATGAATTTGAGATGCTTCAGATCCTCTCTTGGAAATATCGTGGCTTTCCATGTATAAAAGGTCATATGTTAAGTTGTATCTTGAGTAAAATTGATATTGTATTTATTTTTGAAACTTGGGAGCATGAAGAATCTAAGATCCCTAACATATAAGGATTTGTCTTGTGGTTGGTATGGAACAAGAGATCATATCATAAAGGGATTGGAGGTATAGCATGTTACATTGAAAATAACATTTTCCCTTACATTAGGCTTTACAAGAAAGACCCTTTCAATTAGTACATGTGGATGGAGATTTTAGATGTTCATGCTAAGAATATTTATATATATATATATTTTCTATTTCTCACCTATTAATTCTATCTTTTATAAGAAAAAAAATCCAAATAAAAATTGTCCTTACAATGGCTTAGAAAAATATATCTACAGTATGAGAAATAAATGTAGTATCCTCTTGCTAGAAGACTTTAATGATAGAACTGCAACTATCAAGCTATTATTTTAAGCAATGATTCCAAACCTAATCCTCTATGTCTAGATGAGGACCTTGTTTTAGCTAGAATATGCAAAAGAAACTCTGAAGACTTGGTCAATAATTGGTTTTGAATCAAGCTAATCAAACTTTGTAGTTCTCAAGGTCTCATAATTTACAATGGTCTAATGAACTGACTAAAATCCAACTAGATAACTTGTATTCATGGGCTTGATAGTAGTGCCATAGATTATGTGATATGTGATATCTCTTTATACAACTGAATAGTAATTTTGACTTCTTAAATGACCACGAGCCTAAATTTGATCATAGACATTTAACCTTAAACCTAAACTTTGTCATGCACAAAATCACCATCGAAGAGAATTTGGATAACCAAAAGCACTTGATTTTCAAAAAAAGAAAGATGATCTCTTTTTAAAGGATTTAAATAATGGATTAAATATCCTATCAAATATGAACAATATTGAAAACTTATATCATAATTTTATGACAACGTTTTATACTTCCATTAACAAGTTCTTTATCGAGGTGTTGTGCCAAAAGAAAAATAGGACGTCCAAGCCTTGGTATGATAAAGAGTGTAATATTGCTATAAAATCCATTACAGATGATTCTAATAAGTTCTTAAAATATGACAAGATAAATAGATACAAATCACTAATTAAAATGAAAAAAAATATATCAATAGAAATCTAGAGTCTAAGCTTGTTCAACTGTCTAAGTTAGATCCTAAGGAATTACAAAGTCAAATTCTGATTCATAAAACTAAAGAAAATAATACGATTCCCTTGAGGAACTTGAATTCCTATATTAAAAATATCTATGAATTCCCTAATGTTGTAGAAAACATTCAAACTGTTTTTATAGAGGATGAAGTTTTTTCAATAGATGAGAACTAGAGTTTGGGGTTAATTGGCTTGAAAAAGGGAAAGCTAAGTACATTGAAGGCTACCAAGAACAAATATTAAAAATTGGAGGGCCTATCCTCATCCCTCACATCCACAAGCTCTTCAACTTAGTAGTCAAGTAGGGATTCCCTAAAGCCTAGACTCAAATCCTCATTCTACCTATTTTTAAAAGTAGGGATAAAAACAATCCTTCTTTATAGGACCATTCCGATTATCCCCCTTTTATCCAAGTTATATGGAATTATTTTGAAAACGAAAATCAACATATGGCTAGAAAGCCACGGGAAAAGAGATAAATTCCATGCTTGATTTATGATTTATCATTCAACTATGGACCGCCTTATTATGCTTAGGATCATTGTAGAGGAGTGTTGTAATAATAAAACCAATCTCCTATGTTTCTTCATTGACTTAAAAAAATATCTTGACAAAATGCCTAGGACTAACCTTTGGAATAAGTTAGAAGAGATAAAAATTCCTTTCAAGTTGAAAGCTACTACATTGAGGTTGCATGAGAACATTATTTTCAAGTTTAGGAACACTAAGGGCTAGTTAAAAGAAATTGATTGTAATGCAGGAGTTAAGAAATGTTGTACCCTATCCCTTACCCTTTTTGGCATATGCATTGACAAGTTAGAGGGTCGTTTGGAAGAAGCAGGTTGTGTCAATTTTTTTTTTTTTTTTTTGTAATCTAGAGTTTTGTATTATATTTTGAGTCCAAAAATTATGTTACATCCTTGAGTACCTGATACAGGGGCTACCAATAGAGGAAACCGTCCCTTGCACCAGGTCTTTACTGTATGAAAATGCATGCCCATGGGGATTAAACTAAAAACATAATGTAATCCATCCAAAGTTTTGAAAAACCAAGATTAAACATGACCAAAATCAGAAAAGAGCTTCTCCGACAAACAATTTCATAGACATACAGAGTGATAGCAAGACAAAAAAATATACTTAATTGCTTGGAAATATGCCCGAGGGATCGTTCTTGGAAGAATCCAACCATAATGGGGTCACAACAACCTGATGCAATCGGTCTTGGATGCGTTGTCATTGCGCAAGATTCATACATGAATCGAGCAACAATTCCACCTTCCTTTCCATCGATTCTTGTCCTCATTTCTAGTCATCCATTTCTCTTTAGAGGTTAAAAATAAGTTTTAAGTGATCCTCCAAAAAACCAACCGCTGCATCCATAATATCCTACTGATGGGAGCACTCACCTTCTTCACGTTGATGGGAGCTAGGATCCATATTCATGGGAGGGGTTGAAACCTACACAGTCTCGGTTACATTCCTTCCATCCTTTGGGAGAGAATTGGCTCTAGCACTAGTTGCTTCCAGAGGCATATCTCCCCACTCCACTATGCAACTCCAAGATTCCTCCTCCATCCGAGTGACATTCGTTCTCTGCTCTTCTACTTGCGCGACCAGTTGTTGTGGTTCATTTTGTGCCTCAATGTTCATTGAGGGAGGGATCCTTTTCCTGTGCCTAGAACCATAAAAGGCTCCTTCTACCCTATGAGATTTTACTCTTTCCCAAGGAATGGTGAGAAGGAGGAGAGGATAGAGGGAATGAACGAGAA
This sequence comes from Picea glauca, assembly GCA_000966675.3. Lineage (NCBI taxonomy): Eukaryota > Viridiplantae > Streptophyta > Pinopsida > Pinales > Pinaceae > Picea > Picea glauca. Next base: position 116,934 of record JZKD02S0579593.1, read on the forward strand.
AATGAGAGTGAGAAAGAAAACAGGGGGAGGACGCAAAGGAGATGGTTGAGAAGATATTGTGACCTTCAGATGATATTCTTCCCTTTCCCAATGAGTTTTTATTAGCATGTCGACTTTCTATGAGACTGTGCATCAACATTACTGCACTCTGCATCGAACTATAAAGGATATGCCAATACCCTATACAAAATTTTCCAAATATGATCATGACCTCTGTGCATCTCGAAGATGTGCTTCATACGATATAACAAACCTAGAGTGGATACCTTGTGTAGGCCATCGTTCTTGAGAGTTGCAGTGAGCACCTTGTTGGATTACTGAGAGGGGGGGTTAATTAGTAATACAACAATTTAATCCCTTTTTACGATAAAATGCAAGTGTTATATCAATGTAGCATTATCATCCAATAGTTGAAGAGTAAATAAACAATGAAAAAATGAGCAATCATACACATACATAGTACACCAATGTTTTTACGTGGAAACCCAAAGTGGGAGAAAACCACATAGTGCTTTTTCTTATATGTCTTTAAGAATTACATTCATTTGAAGCACCAAATTCCTTTGTTTTCCAGCTGAAACTGGAAGGAGGCTCCAACCCCCTAGTTTCTCAGGCTACAACCTGAGGGAAGCTCCAACTCCCTAATTCTTTGGCTACAACCAGAATGAGGCTACAACCCCCTATGTTGTCCGGCTACAACCGGAAGGTGGATACAAACACATGTCCTTGCCCCGTCCAATCTCTCAGTCGTAGAAGTATAATGATGGAACCACTGTCACACTATCACTGTGAGATATACTGTTGTAAACCTGTACCAATCAACCTGCACCAAACAACTTGTAATCAACTTGTACCATAAACAAGTGCATCAACCATGCACCAACCTGTACCTCAATATGTACCATCAATGAGTGCATCAACCATGCACCAAATATGTACCAATCATGCATCAAATACACATAAACTATGACTCATCAAGAAGTACCAACATCATCAAATATACACCTCATGTATGTGCCAACTCATCAACTACTTGTCTCAACCATGTACCCAACATCTACCTCAACCAAAATCCCTCATCAATTTCATCATCCAAATCTGATTTGTAACTATGTAATAGACCTAGTGTATATGATCACATACTTGCAAAACTTACTTAACTTTAACAAAAAGAGACTAGCATTTTCATCAAACTTTACTTTAGTCTCACATGACTAATTTTGTACTAGTCAACAACCCTAACTTGAAATAATCATAATTATGTATATGTAATGAATAAAGATATGAAAATAGTATACAATGTTTTTCAGTGTCTTTTATGCAATTCCTCCAGGTTTCACTACTTGGAACCTCTCAGAAAATGATTTATAGAAAAAATGGCATACCTTATTGAATTCTGGCATATTCTAGAGAGCGAACTTGTAGAGTGCGCCCCACTCAAAATATTTTTTGTATGGATATGAAAAATGGCACAAAAAATATTATAGACTGTACTCTAACCAATAAATTTGGTCTTACTAAATTTAGATCTCTTATGAAGAAGTTATGACGTTTTTACCTGAAACACATGTTTTAGACTAGTTTCAGGACTAGCCACAAACCCTATTTTCCACGTAGTGTAAATCCAAAAATACAACGATCCAAAAGATGAAATGTTTATCATGGATAATTGGATATGTTTCCTCAATGACCTATAGATTTCACGATCTGAATCATTCTATAAAAAAAATTATTGCAAAAATGGTGGGATGACCTGTAAATAACATACCTTAGAAAGCATCATCAAAATAATTGATCATCCCTTGAATTTCAACCTTCTTTACTTCACCTTCCCTATGAAATTCACCTTAGATATCCTTTGGTTACCTCAGTCACTTGTATATATTAAATATTTTCATGTGTAATTAAAATGAGAGACCCTTGCCTCTTATTTATACTTTTATGTAGCTTCCTCAAGGGGTTACCTTCTAACCATATTAAACCA
>JZKD02S0579593.1:141658-153992 GCA_000966675.3 Picea glauca
ACCAACGGAAATGAAATGACATGTAATATCCATATAGAATAGTCTCACCTTCAAATATATTAAAAATAATACCATTATACATCAAACAAACTTGGGTCCATTAACCAAAACTTTGTGCTACCATAATTTGCTACCAGACTTTCTTCAAGGGTTTACATCAATGAAAACCAACCAAAATAATCAACAATATCCCCCTTTGGCATTGATGGAAACACTTTGATGCAATACTGAAGTCGTATCACTCATGCTCCCCCTGTGACCATCGCTCCCCCCTGGAACCATGCCTCTGTTCTCTTTCTCCAAGAATTTACCTTTGCATCTGATAAATATCTCCCCCTTTGTCATTAATGGAAAAGGTATATTTCCATCCAGGGCTTCTCCCCCTAACTGAAATCTTCCTGAAACTGATCTCCCAACCTGAACTATCCTTTTTATGGTGCTTCGTCGTGTAAATCTAAGACATAGAAGATAAGCATTCAAAAGAATTCATTTTGGAGTAGAAATTACTCTGAGTCTCTGAAAAAGATACTCAAAGGCTTCTCGTGGAAGTGGTTTTGTAAAGATGTCTATCGCTTGTTCTTTTGTGCCCACATATTCAACTCTGATGTTGTTCTCTGCAACCTATTCCCGTAGAAAGTGATACTTTATTGGAATGTGATTTGTCTTGGAGTGCATCATTGGGTTCTTTGAGATATTGATGATGCTTGTATTATCACAATAGATTGGAATGGTCTCATCATACTCAACCTGTATATCTGCCAGAGTTTGTTTCATCCATAGAACATGTGTACAACATCTTGTTGCTGCAATATACTCTTCTTCGGCTATAGATAAGGATATTGATGGCTGTTTCTTTCTTAGCCAAGATACTAAACACTCACCCAAGTAGAACGCTTCTCCATTGGTTCTTCGTCGGTCATCAATGCAACCTACCCAATCTACATCTGTGTAGGCAATAAGTGATAGATCCTTTCCTTTTGGATACTATAATCCAAACTCTTCTGTTCCTTTGAGATATCTGAAAATCCTTTTCACTGCTAAGACATGTGATTCCTTTGGTGCTGCTTGAAATCATGCCACCTGTCCAACTACCTGCATTGCATCTGGTCTGGATGCTGTCACATATAGTAATATACCAATCATTGACCTATATTTCCTCTGGTCTATAGACTTTGAATCATCATATTTTCTCAACATGCAACTGGTTTTCATAGGAGTGGTAGATGGTTTGCAATCTTCCATTTTGAACTTCTTTAGCATTTCTCTGATATACTCAGTTTGAGAAATAAAAATTCATTGGTTGCTTTGACATATCTGAAGACCCAAAAAGAAGGATAGTTCTTCAAGTAATGACATTTCAAATTCATTCTACATATCCTTTGCAAATTTATGGCTTAACCTGTCATTAGTACTTCCAAAAGTAATATCATCAACATAAAATTCAATTAATAAAATACTATCTTGAGTTACCTTTATGTAGAGGTTGTTGTCTGCACTTCCTTTTCTGAACCCTGCCTATTGTAGATATTTATCTGGTCTAGAGTACCATGCTCTAGGAGCTTGTTTCATACCATACAAGACCTTCTTCAATTTACACACATAATCTGCATTCTATGACAACTAAAGTCCTTCTGGTTGATCAATGTAGACTTCTTCTTCAAGTTCCTCATTTATAAAAGCTGATTTCACGTCCATCTGATACACTTTAATATTCTTGGATCATGCACAAACTAAAAGAAATCGAATTGCTTCCATTCTGGAAACTGGGGAAAATGCCTCTTCAAATTCGATTTCTTCAACCTGTGCGTATCCATTACATACCAATCTAGATTTGTTCCTTGTAACTTGTCCATATTCATTCAATTTATTTTTGAAAACCCACTTTGTGCCAATCACATTCTTATTCTTTGGTCTTGGAACCAATTCCCAAGTGTCATTCTTCTCTATTTGATCCAATTCTTCATCCATGGCCTTATTCCATAATTCATCCTTGCTGGCCTCTTCAAAATTGTTTGGTTCAATCGTAGATAAGAGTGCTAGGTGCATTTGTTCTGGTGAACAAATTCTTCTTCTAGTCTCAACTCCTACATCTTTGTTTCCGATAATATGATCTGAAAGATGATTCTTTTGTACTCATTTGCTAGGTGTCTTTGGAGGCACTCGCTGAAATTTCTCTTCTACTTCTGTCTGATCCTCTTCATCTTCCCCTTCTAATTCTTCTTCATCTTCTACTTCTTCTTCGTAAATGTTAGAGAAAAATTTTCCTCACCCTATGCAATCTTGCAAAGAGGGCCTTATTCCATTTCCCTATGCATAATCAATTTCCCTGATTGATAAATATAGAGACAAAATATAAAGTTTTTCCACTTGTACACATCTTTCACCCTATACAGCAAGCGTATACGCATACTACTCCACTACAAACCGTGTACATCGAGATTTGTGCCAGAAAATCAAAATTAAATGTCGAGTTTCCATCTCTTGAAAAGAGATCTCTGATCCTTGGTCTTCCATATACTGGAAACGTTCTGAATCAACCCTTCAGTTGCATTTTGAAGGCTATAAAGAAGCCAATTTCGAGCTATGGAAAATGAGAGAGAATTCAACTTTGAGAGAAAAGTTACTCTGGAGAAATTATTACTTCATATTGAGTCTGCATCTCTTTGTCCTTTAAGCCTGAACATAATGTTCAACCCCCAATCTCTTCCCTTATTTATGGAGAACATCTTTGTCTCCCTTATATGAGCTTGCCTTTGGTGGAGGCCCAGTTGGAAGGAACTTGGTTTCTCGGTTCCGAAACGTGCCGACATAGAAGTCTGTAATATTTTCACTTCTGCTGATCATTTATTAATATAAATACTCCTTTCTCGTCCAATTGATATCTTGAAAATATATGAGTTATTATCCATGGGCATGTTTGTTTTGTATATTAATGGATTATTTTATCTAATGTGCTAACCTTTATATTATCTCTATATGATTGCTTCACTTGTTTGTTGAGAACTTGTTGCAGGTATAAAGCTTTGGGTCAAAGTGCTCAATGATGGACATCATCAAACATCTGGACGAGGTAGGTTCCTTTACTATCTCCCTTTCACATCGGTTTATATAGCATGTTTATGGGATCGAGTTGATTTTTACAGTCATGCCTATTTGTTGTGGTTTACCCTAGCCATAGAGAGATTTTCCTCGTAACAATAAAGTTGTTCCATTGATTAATTTTCTTCTTCCTTTAATTCTCGTCCACTTATTTCATCAATTGTTACATTGATGCTTTCCACAACTTTGTTCAACCTTAGATTATAACACTTGCATGCTTTCCTTGTACTTGAGTAACCAACAAGTACTCCTTTGTCCATACGAGTGTCAAAATTTCCCATTCTTCCATCATCTCTTTTGATGTAGAATTTTCTTTCAAATACTCTAAAGTGCTCCACATTTGCTGGTCTTCCTTTCCATAGCTCATAGGGAGTTTTTTTAGTGTTGTTTCTAAGAATTACTCTATTTTGAATGTGAACTGTTGTATGCACTGCATGTTTCCAAAAAATATCTGTCAATTTGGAATCCATTAGGATTGTTTGATCCATTTCCTGTACTGTCCCATTCTTTCTTTCAACAACTCCATTATGTTGAGGTGTTCTAGCAACGAATAATTTCCTTTTTATTCCATGCCTGCTGCAGTAGTCCATAAATTCCTTTGAAGTGAACTCTCCTTCATTATCATATCTCAAACATTTGATTTTTGAATCCATTTCATTTTAAACCATTTCCTTGTAGAACTTGAAGTTTTCAAAAGCTTTTGACTTATTCTTGAGAAAAAAAACTGCAGTCATTCTTGTATAATCATCAACTAATAACATAAAGTATTTCTCACCTTTTAAACCCTTTGTTGTAGTTGGTCCAACTATATCAGCATGCACAATTTCCAGTGGTCTTGTCATTGAATATTCCTTTGATTTGAACCTGGTCTTTGTTTGCTTTCCTTTTTGACAATGCTTGCATAAAGTGTTGGTTGGTTTCGTGATCTAGGGCATTTCTCTAACTACTTCCTTTTTTTCTGAATTTGACAAGGTTATCAAAGTGTATGTGACCCATTCTTCTGTGCCATAGCCAACCTTCATCTTCCTTCCTAGACAACACTTTTCATTTCCAATTTCACTTAATACATATATGTTGCTTGAAGTTATTGCAGTTGTTGCAATCAATTTTCCTGAACCTTCTTTTCTTACCTCAAACTTTTGTGAATCGAAAGTAATTTTATGACCTTGGTCACACATTTGACTCACACTTAGAATATTATGTTTCATATCTTCTACTAGTAGAACATTTTATTCCTTGGTATTCTTGTTTCCAATTATGACTGAGCCTTTTCCAATGATTTTAGCTGAATCATCATTTCCAAAGGAGACTGATCCATCTCTTTCCTTTATTAAGGTAAGAAACCTATCTTTATCACATGTCATGTATTTTGAACAACCACTATCAACATACCAACCACGTTTCTTCTGCTTAGATTGTAGAGCGAGTGTGCATTCTTCATTTCTATACTAATTCTGCTTTCTTATCCATGTTCTCTTCTGAGGTTCTTGTCTTTGACTATTGTTGTGCTGTTGTGGTTCTCTAGGAGGGACTTTCATTTTACAATCTTTGTCCATGTGTCCAAAGTTATTGCACTTGTAGTATTCCACTTCAGTGCTCAATGATTCAAACCTATTGTAGCTTCTTCTCTGTGTTTCACTAGTCCTTCTTGGACCATTTTGTGTATGACTTTCAAAGTTGTTTATGTTCCTGCTATTAGCTTTGCAATTTATAGCTTTATGTAAAAAATTATTGCATGCATAACATAAACCAAAAATGATAGTTTGATACCTCAGAGTTGAATATATTCTGAAAGGAGTTACCCTTATGAATCCTTCTTCTTCCTGAGGCCTATTTGTTTATGTCGGGCGTTGATTTTGAAGTCTAAATCTTCTCGGTGGAGGAGTGTCTCTGTAATATTCTTTGTAGATCTTCCTATCCCCTTTGATTGTTTCTGCATAGTTTTTTGGCTATGTTTCTTGTTTTGTTTCTTTGGAGATTGATCCCTTTTCTGTCTAATTGTATCCAAGTCCGGAATTGTTATGATAAGGATTTTGACTGCTGATAATGTCATCCAAAACTTTTGAGTTGTTCTACATATTTTTATTTTGAAGATCCTTTCTCAATGTGACAATCTCTGCTTCCAAATTTTCAATGATCCTGTCTCTTTCTTCTAACTGTTCTTTGAGTCCTTCAATTATTTTATCTTCTTCTATTTGAACCTTCAATTTCATGATCATTTGTTCTAGTTTATGAGTGTCTTCTTTCTTGTCTAGTTATGCTTGTAGCTTCTTGTTTTTCTTCTTTTCTCTTCTTATAACTTCTATGACACTCACAAATTCTTCCCGGTAGTCAACTTCTTCCTCTTCATATTCTTCTTCAGTTTCTTCTTTATCAGAGTCTTCTATTTCCATGAATAAAAATCTTTTTGTCTCACTGTCACTGACTTCATCTTCATATGATGAGGAGATGTCTTCTTTGGTGCATAAGCTTTTCTTGAAATCTTTCTTTTTGGTTCTTTTGCCTTTATATGTTTGTTTTATATTTGAGTAATATTCATCATTCCTCTTATTTTTCTTATGGGGAAATTTGTTAGAAAAATGACCAATACCATCACAATTAAAACAAATCAATGGAAGCTTACCTTTATATCTGTCATTGGCTCCCTTGTTCAATCTTCTGACAAAGTTGGCCACTTCTTCTTCACCATCTTTTGAGAAGTCACTGCTACTGCTATGTTCCTTTTGCTTTCCCTTTTTCTTTGAACTTTTGGATGCTTTGAAAGATGCTTCTTTTATATTTGGATTTTCCTGTTCAGTTCTCATTTCATATGCTATGAAGATTCCATGTAGTTCATCCATGCTTATTGAGTCTAGATCTACTCTTTCTTCTAGTGATGATATCTTAGGATCAAATCTCATCGGAAGAGATCTTAGTACCTTTTGAACAATTACTGATTCTTCAATTTCTTCTCCCAATCCTATGATCGCATTCACTGTTTCATTGACTCGTAAGAAATAAGCTATAATATTCTCATCTTCCTTCATCTTTAGTTGTTCAAATTGATCTCTGTAAGTTTGAAGCTTCACTGCTTTGACTTTTGAATCTCCTTCATAAATATTTTGAAGTTTTTCCCAAATCTCTTTAGCAGATTTACAATGTACAACTTTGGTATATATCGATTCACCAAGACCATTCATAAGTGCATTTGTACCTTTGGAATTATTTTGACCGAGTTTCATTGCTTTTTCATTTATTGGAGGAAGTGATGGTTCTTTGTATCCATCTACTACTGATTGCCAAATTTCAAATCCTTGTGCCTGTATATATTTTTTCATCCTTCTTCTCCAGAATGCATACTTCTATCCATCAAACTGTGGTATTCCATTTTTATACATGTTTTTTCTCTCCATGATCTACCTTTTAGTGGTTAAACTGATTTCCAAAGGAATATGCTCTGATACCAATTCTTGGATTACTAAGAGGGGGGGTGAACTAATAATAGAGAAATTTAATCCTTTTTAACCATAAAATGCAAGTGTTATATCAATGTAGCGTTATCATCAAATAGTTGCAGAGTAAATAAACAATGAACAAATGAGCAATCATACNTTCAGTTGCATTTTGAAGGCTATAAAGAAGCCAATTTCGAGCTATGGAAAATGAGAGAGAATTCAACTTTGAGAGAAAAGTTACTCTGGAGAAATTATTACTTCATATTGAGTCTACATCCCTTTGTCCTTTAAGCCTGAACACAATGTTCAGCCCCCAATCTCTTCCCTTATTTATGGAGAACCTCTTTGTCTCCCTTATATGAGCTTGCCTTTGGTGGAGGCCCAGCTGGAAGGAACTTGGTTTCTCGGTTCCAAAACATGCTGACACAGAAGTCTGTAATATTTTCACTTCTAATATAAATACTCCTTTCTCATCCAATTGATATCTTGAAAATATATGAGTTATTATCCATGGGCATGTTTGTTTTGTATATTAATGGATTATTTTATCTAATGTGCTAACCTTTATATTATCGCTATATGATTGCTTCACTTGTTTGTTGAGAACTTGTTGCAGGTATAAAGCTTTGGGTAAAAGTGCTCAACGATGGACATCATCAAACATCTGGACGAGGTAGGTCCCTTTATTATCTCCCTTGCACATTGGTTTATATAGCATGTTTATGGGAAAGAGTTGATTTCTACAGTCATACCTGTCTGTTGTGGTTTAACCTAGCCATAGAGAGATTTTCCTCGTAAGAATAAAGTTGTTCCATTGATTCATTTTCTTCTTTATTTAATTCTCGTCCACTTATTTCATCAATTGTTACATTGATGCTTTCCACAAATTTGTTCAACCTTAGATTGTAACACTTGTATGCTTTCCTTGTACTTGAGTAACCAACAAGTACTCCTTTGTCCATACGAGTGTCAAACTTTCCCATTCTGCCATCATCTCTTTTGATGTAGCATTTGCTTCCAAATACTCTAAAGTGCTCCACATTTGCTGGTCTTCCTTTCCATAGCTCATAGGTAGTTTTTTCAGTGTTGTTTCTAAGAATTACTCTGTTTTGAAATGTGAACTGTTGTATGCACTACATGTTTCCAAAAAATATCTGTCAATTTGGAATCCATTAGCATTGTTTGATCCATTTCCTGTACTGTCCCGTTCTTTCTTTCAACAACTCCATTATGTTCAGGTGTCCTAGCAACGGATAATTGCCTTTTTATTCCATGCCTGCTGTAGTAGTCCATAAATTCATTTGAAGTGAACTCTCCTTCATTATCATATCTCAAACATTTGATTTTTGAATCCATTTCATTTTCAACCATTTCCTTGTAGACCTTGAAGTTTTCAAAATCTTTTGACTTATTCCTGATAAAAAAAACTACAGTCATTCTTGTATAATCATCAACTAATAACATAAAACATTTCTCACCTTTTAAACCCTTTGTTGTAGTTGGTCCAACTATATTAGCATGCACAATTTCCAATGGTCTTGTCATTGAATATTCCTTTGATTTGAACCTGGTCTTTGTTTGCTTTCCTTTTTGACAATGCTTGCATAAAGTGTTGGTTGGTTTCGTGATCTGGGGCATTTCTCTAACTACTTCCTTTTTTCTGAATTTGACAAGGTTATCAAAGTGTATGTGACCCATTCTTCTGTGCCATAGCCAAACTTCATCGTCCTTCCTAGACAACACTTTTCATTTCCAATTTCACTTAATACATATATGTTGCTTGAAGTTATTGCAGCTGTTGCAATCAATTTTCCTGAACCTTCTTTTCTTATCTCGAACTTTTGTGAATCGAAAGTAATTTTATGACCTTGGTCACACATTTGACTCACACTTAGAAGATTATGTTTCATATATTCTACTAGTAGAACATTTTCTTCCTTGGTATTCTTGTTTCCAATTATGACTGTGCCTTTTCCAATGATTTTAGCTAAATCATCATTTCCAAAAGAGACTGATCCATCTCTTTCGTTTATTAAGGTAAGAAACCTATCTTTATCACATGTCATGTGTTTTGAACAACCACTGTCAACATACCAACCACATTTCTTCTTGTTAGCTTGTAGAGCGAGTGTGCATTCTTCATTTCTATACTAATTATGCTTTCTTATCCATGTTCTCTTCTGAAGTTCTTGTCTTTGACTATTGTTGTTCTGTTGTGGTTCTCTAGGAGGGACTTTCATTTTACAATCTTTGGCCATGTGTCCAAAGTTATTGCACTTGTAGTATTCCACTTCAGTGCTCAATGATTCAAACCTATTGTAGCTTCTTCTTTGTGTTTCACTAGGCCTTCTTGGACCATTTTGTGTATGACTTTCAAATTTGTTTATGTTCTTGCTATTAGCTTTGCAATTTATAGATTTATGTACAAAATTATTGCATGCATAACATAAACCAAAAACGATAGTTTGATACCTCAGAGTTCAATATATTCTGAAAGGAGTTACTCTTATGAATCCTTCTTCTTCCCGAGGCCTATTTGTTTATGTTGGGCGTTGATTTTGAAGTTCGAATCTTCTCGGTGGAGGAGTGTCTCTGTAATATTTTTTGTAGATCTTGCTATCCCTTTTGATTGTTTCTGCATAGTTTTTTGGGTATATTTCTTGTTTTGTTTCTTTGGAGATTGATCCATTTTCTGTCTAATTGTATCCAAGTCCGGAATTTTTATGATAAGGATTTTGACTGCTGATAATGTCATCCAAAACTTTTGAGTTGTTCTACATATTTTTATTTTTAAGATCCTTTCTTAATGTGACAATCTCTGCTTCCAAATTTTCAATGATCCCGTCTCTTTCTTCTAACTGTTCTTTGAGTCCTTCTTCAATTATTTTATCTTCTTCTATTTGAACCTTCAATTTCATGATCATTTGTTCTAGTTTATGAGTGTCTTCTTTCTTGTCTAGTTCTGCTTGTAGCTTCTTGTTTTTCTTCTTTTCTCTTCTTATAACTTCTATGGCACTCAAAAATTCTTCCCGGTAGTCAACTTCTTCCTCTTCATATTCTTCTTCAGTTTCTTCTTTATCAGAGTCTTCTATTTCCATGAATAAAAATATTTTTGTCTCACTGTCACTAACTTCATCTTCATATGATGAGGAAATGTCTTCTTTGGTGCATAATCTTTTCTTGAAATCTTTCTTTTTGGTTCTTTTTCCTTTATATGTTTGTTTTATATTTGAGTAATATTCATCATTCCTCTTATTTTTCTTATGAGGAAATTTGTTAGAAAAATGACCAATACCATCACAATGAAAACAAATCAATGGAAGCTTACCTTTATATCTATCATTGGTTCCCTTGTTCAATCTTCTGACAAAGTTGGCCACTTCTTCTTCACCATCTTCTGAGAAGTCACTGCTACTGCTATGTTCCTTTTGCTTTCCATTTTTTTTTGAACTTTTGGATGCTTTGAAAGATGCTTCTTTTATATTTGGATTTTCCTGTTCAGTTCTCATTTCATATGCTGTGAAGATTCCATGTAGTTCGTCCATACTTATTGAGTCTAGATCTACTCTTTCTTCTAGTGATGGTATCTTAGGATCAAATCTCATCGGAAGAGATCTTAGTACCTTTTGAAAAATTACCAATTCTTCAATTTCTTCTCCTAATCCTATGATTTCATTCACTGTTTCATTGACTCATAAGAAATAAGCTGCAATATTCTCATCTTCCTTCATCTTTAGTTGTTCAAATTGATCTCTGTAAGTTTGAAGCTTTGCTGCTTTAACTTTTGAATCTCCTTCATAAATATTTTGAAGTTTGTCCCAAATCTCTTTAGCGGATTTACAATGTACAACTTTGGTATATACCGATTCACCAAGAACATTCATAAGTGCATTTGTACCTTTGGAACTATTTTGACCGAGTTTCATTTATTTTTCATTTATTGGAGGAACTGATGGTTCTTTGTATCCATCTACTACTGATTGCCAAATTTCAAATCCCTGTGCCTGTATATATTTTTTCATCCTTCTTCTCTAGAATGCATACTTCTATCCATCAAACTGTGGTATTCCATTTTTATACATGTTGTTGCTCTCCATGATCTACCTTTTAGTGGTTAAACTGATTTCTAAAGGAACTTGCTCTGATACCAATTCTTCGATTACTAAGAGGGGGGGTGAATTAATAATAGAGAAATTTAATCATTTTTAACCATAAAATGCAAGTGTTATATCAATGTAGCATTATCATCAAATGGTTGCAGAGTAAATAAACAATGAACAAATGAGAAATCATACACATACACAATACACTAATGTTTTTATGTGGAAACCCAACGCGGGATAAAAAAACATTATGTTTTTTCTTATATGTCTTTAAGAATTACATTCAGTGGAAGCACCAACTTCCTTTGTTTTCTAGATGAAACTGGAAGGAGGCTCCAACCCCCTAGTTTCTTAGGCTACAACCTGAGGGAAGCTCCAACTCCCCAATTCTCTAGCTACAACCAGAAGGAGGCTACAACCCCCTATGTTCTCCGGTTACAACTGGAAGGTAGCTACAATCACCTGTCTTTGCCTCGTCCAACCGCTCATAGAAGTAGAATAGTGGAACCACTGTCACACTATCCTTGTGAGATATACTGTTGTAAACCTATACCAATCAACCTGCACCAAACAATCTGTAATCAACCGGTACCATAAACATGTGCATCAACCATGCACCAACCTGTACCATCAATGGGTGCATCAACCATGCACCAAATATGTACCAATCATGCATCAAATACACATAAACTATGTATCATCAAGATGTACCAACATCATCAATTATACACCTCATGTATGTGCCAACTTATTAACTACTTGTCTCAACCATGTACCCAACATGTACCTCAACCAAAATCCCTCATCAATTTCATCATCCAAATGTGATTTGTAACTCTATAATAGACCTAGTGTATATGATTACATACCTACAAACCTTACTTAACTTTAACAACAAGTGACTAGCATTTTCATCAAACTTTACTTTAGTCTCACATGACTAATTTTCGATTAGTCAACAACCCTAACTTGAAATAATCATAACTATTTTCCTGTAACGAATAAAGATATGAAAATAGTACACAATGTTCTTCAATGTCTTTTATGCAATTCCTCAAGGTTTCACTACTTGGAACCTCTCAAAAAAGGAATTATAGAAAAAATGACATACCTTGTTGAATTCTCGCTTATTCTAGAGAGCGAAATTGTAGAGCGTGCCCCACACAGAATATTTGTTGTATGGATATAAAAATGGTACACATAATACTACAGACTGTACTCTAACCAATAAATTCAGTCTTACTGAATTTGGATCTTTTATGAAGAATTTATGATGTTTGTACCTGAAACACCTGTTTTAGACTAGTTTTAGGACTAGCCACAAACCCTATTTTCCACAGAGTGTAACTCCAAAAAAAAAACGACCCACAAGATGAAATTTTTATCACAACTACTTGGATATGTTTCCTCAACAACCTCTATATTTCGCGACCTGAATCATTCTACAAAAAACGTTATTGCGAAAATGGTGAGATGACCTTTAAATAACATACCTTAGAAAGCATCATCAAAATAATTTATCCTCCCTTGAATTTCGGCCTTCTTTACTTCACCTTCCCTATGAAATTCGCCTTAGATATCCTTTGGTTACCTCTGTCACTTGTATATATTCAATATTCTCAAGTGTAGTTAAAATGAGAGACCCTTGCCTCTTATTTATACTTTTATGTAGCTTCCTCAAGGGGTTACCTTCTAACC
>JZKD02S0579593.1:209467-228548 GCA_000966675.3 Picea glauca
TAAATATTTAATATTATATTAAATTAAATAAAAAAATATCATAATTACAAAATTACAATTGTATTTTACTTGATAATAAATATAGCATAAGCAAATGACATGCAACTGTATTTGAAGATACTCAGAATCCAAAGATTATTATAACATAAACAAATTAAAATAATGATAAATAATTGCAAATATATTTAAAAATGCTTTGAATTAAAAAAATATTGTAACATAAACAAATAAAAATGACATTATTCTATCAATGGTAAATTGATTTAAGTGACGTAAATCTCTGTCGGAACCCTAATTGAATATAAAACTCGGAACCCTAATTGAATATAAAACTCCGGTGGCACGCATAAATATTATTTGAAGATACTTTGAACTAAAAGATTATTGTCCATAAACAAATACAAATAACATTGTTTCATCAATGTTACATTGAATGGGTGCGCTTAGATCGGAGGGAAAAATCAAATTTAAAATTGAGGTGGAGGGAAAAAGGAAGGTTATAGCACCTGCACCATTAATATGGTTAAGAACATGTGTACCTGAGTGAGCTTAATGGTTAAGAACATGTGTTTCCTCTTAAGAGGTCACATGTTCAAATCCAGATTTAATGTAATGAAGTATGGTTATGCTCAACAAAGATATGAACATGCATATAGTTTTGGATCTAGAAGGATCATTGTAGTGTATAAATATCATATCTTGAATCACCATGGACGGGGATCCGATTTTTGCTGAAAAAACTGGTTGCACTATTGTAAAAGGTTGTCTTTTCTGTAGAATTTCGTGAAAGATGAAGCTTTTATCATTATAAGATGTCCAAATCTTGGAGAATTATGGACTGATTACGCTACTGTAAATCTTTGTAATTTATGCATTGGATTTCTTTTGGACTAGTAAAGAAAGGAGTCTTTTTTTTCCCATTATTGGTCGCTATTATTCAGTTCTGGCTATTAATAAAGAGATAATTCAGTTTATTGTTTATCCTCTGTTTGTTTTTATGGGTGTAATTATCTTTTCAAACACTATTGTTAGAACAAGATAATTCATGGTTATTTAGAATCACTGACACCTTGTTTTACAAGGTTGAACAGAGGAATATTTAGGGTTGAATATTGTGTTTTTATAGCAGGATTTTGGGCACTAGATGTTAGCTATGTAATATTTTAGTGTTTTAATAGTCTTGTTATAATTCATGTTATGTAATAGAATTATTTTTGTATCTTAACATGAATCCATTGGCTTTTATTCTTAATGTGAATTTATATTGCATTCAAGAGGACATTTAAATTATTAACTATTAGTTATCTATTAGTTTAATGTAATACTTGTCTTATATTATTCTTGTCATCTTATTTGGACTATTATTATAGCTTGACATGACTTATTAGTTTGAATTCAATTTTCATTTGAATTTGGATATTATAAAATAGAAATTTGATAACTAACTATTTATGTGGTTTATTGGCTTCATTTTATTCTAAGTTCAAATTGGTCCACTCTATTTGCATCTTGCTCTTGGTTGAGAGTAGGACTAATCCTTCTCTTAATCAAGATAGATTAGATCTCATTTTCCTTTTTGCAACAGATTTCATATAGCATTTAGTTTAATTCATTACATTTTTGAAAGTCTCTTTTCTAATTAGCAACCTTTTTTTTTGGGTGGTTTGGCTGAGCCCTCATTTCAGCTGACTCAAATATTTCTTTTTCAAGCAACTGCAAAAGGAAAGTTTTCTCTTTTGCTTATTGGTAGAAACAAGTGTTATTATACATCTAACATGAAAAGAGGTAGCTTTAGAGTTAGTTTAAGTTAGATTATTTTATATTAGATTAACATTTAGTTTAGGTTAGTTTTAGTTAAGGTGACCATGTCCAATTAAGGAGATCACCCACTGAGATATGAGTAAAACAATCTTAATTACTTCATAGAAGATCCAAATTCCATGATATTAATTGAATTGGAAAGAGTACAATCCTTAGTATTGAGGGTTTGAGTTTCAGAATACGGTATCCAATATTGGGTGCTCGTCATGTTGTACATGTTCCTTCTCTCGGAAAGGAAAAAAATCAACAAGGTTTTGGAAAGTTACCATAACTTTAATTTGACACACCCAATTTTGGTTAGACCTGTGGAATTGAAGAGAAGAAATTTCAGACTAATACAAGTAGAAATTTTGGAAATACATTAGAAATAAGGTCAACTAGGAGGACATACTCCAAATCAGGGTTTCAAATGTATGTTCACTTAAAACTATCATAACTTTTGATCGAAATGTCCGATTGAGATGATTCAAAAGCCATTGGAAAGAGGAAAACTATAAGATTACAGGGTAACAAGTATTATAACTATTTGAGGTCATCATACTTAATATATTTAGGTTTCAAGTTAAGGTTTGGGGTAAGATCTCAATTAAGAATCACTGGAAATACCTAAATTTACAAGAGATGAAGATAAAGATGAAATCAATCCTATGGAATGGTTGAGGATGGTAAAGGAATATGGAAGAAATCCTTCAAGTGAAAGCAACTGTTTTTCTAGTGAAGCTTGGGAATGGTGGTTGAGTATCGATAAGGATACTAGATGGCACTACACATGGAAAGAATTTGAAAAACTCATCTCAAATAAATGGATCAAGGATACAAAAATGGAGGATATTTATAGAATTCAGGATGAATTAAAATATGCAAAGTAAGAGATTAATAATGAGGGTGAGGAGCTATCTAAGATATGATCCCTTAATGAATCACTCATTAAGGAGGTTAAGAACTTAAAGCAAGAAAAGACTAGCAAAGGTGAGTGGGAAAAAGATGATTCAAGGGAAGATTTGAAAAAGAAAGATGAAGAGATATGTAGATTACAAAACCATAATAAAAAACTATTGGATGAGGTTAAGAGGTTGGAAGAATAAAAGAAGAATTTTCAAAATCAAGAAGAAAGAAGGATATTGGATGAAGAATATACCAAATTACTTGAAGAGAAAATTTGGAATAAGGTCGAGGAATCTCTAAAAATTGGAGAAGCTACAACGAAAATACATAGAATCAAAGGAAATAAAATTATGCAAAAAATAGACACCAAGAATTAAGGCTGAAAATAAATTATTTTGGATGGATGAATCATCATAAATGGAATGAAGAAAGTAGGAACAAAATAAAATCATATTACTTGGTTTCATCAAATGTGAATCCTTTAATGGCAAATCTTTGAGGAAAAATCTTTTTTAAGCAGGGTACTATGTTATGACCCAAGGGGGGAATATATAGGGCTAAATGTGTATGATATGACCCCAAGGGGGGGAGTATATGGGCCTAAATGTACATGTAATGTGTAAATTTATATGTAATAGGGTCAACCTACTAGAAAAGGGGCCTCATGTGCAAGTATGGATACATATATATAGACATCATGTATTCATTATTGGTGAGATGTGAATTGTGATGTATGAATGCATTTGGTTATGTGGAGGAGCTTATATTATTCTTTAAAGGGTTATTATGTAACTTATATATCTTGGAGTTGTGCTCCACACTCACATTGTTGTACATGGTGTGTACTTGTGTTATTTTATAATATTTTAAGCATTTGGATAATTACACTCTCTCTTTCCTCTATACCTATCTTCACTTATATTCCTACTCCCCATATATATATATATATATATATATCTGAATGTCCATCTTCCCCTCCCTCTTCCACTCCCTTCCTCTCTCCCCCCTCTCTCTCTACCTTCCTCCCTCTCGCTTATTCTCTTTCTATAACCCTCCCTCCCTTATAACAACCCCAATGGTTCTATATCTCTCTCTCCCTCTCTCTCTCTCTCTCTACCCCCCACTCTCTCTCCCCCCCAAGGGGAAATATGGCCACATAATGAATGTGTTCACAATAAAAGAAAGGTCCCTGTTATCACGCAATTTGTAATTTGTCCAAAGGATATGGTTCAAGAAAGTAAAATTGATGTAACGAAGGTTATCCTATCACTGTCACCCCAATAGGATGCCTCTTTCTATTTAGGGTTGATGGTCCAGGGGAGACATCTCCGATGACCTCAGGGTTTTGAGAAGGAAAAGGTTAATATGTTTGTGAAAATGTCCCCTCTGAAAAGTCCCATTGATTAGAAAGTCCTGGGGTTTTAACCAATGACGTAATGAAGTATTAAGATGTACTTGCCCAGAACAAAGCAACAAGAAAATATATCTTTCGCAAGTACAACTTGTTGTTAGTACTTCATAAAACCATAGACTTTATCAATAAAAGCAATGGATGATATAATGGTGAAGAAAACATAAATTTGTAGCAACAATATTTATAAGATAATAGCTTCACAATAAGTGCCTTAAAATGGCTTCAAAATGACCAAGAATAATCACTCATTAACATCAAAATACTAGCATTTTTCAGAAGCAAGTAGGGCAGTGCATTAATCAACTTTTTCAATTTCTTTTAGATGCTTTTAGTGCTGCAATAGATGGATGTAGCTTAATTTTGTAACAAAATAAACCAAGTTAGTAGGTTAGACTATTCTAGGGTTAGGAGTAGTTAGTAGGGAGCTTAAGGTATAGGTTTTGATAGTGTTTTTGGTTAATCACTCCATGGTAAGTCTCAAATTAGTTCCTTTAGGGAAAATGGAGTCTTTTAGGTAGCATAAAATCTTTAAGGAAAAATGATAGTAAGAGAACTAAAGACAAGAGAGGTCAATAGTTGAAGTGTTGGTAACCCAAGGCTTCAATTATCAAACATTAGGGGGGAAATAGATACTAGGAAGTAGGTAACCCTAGGCCCTAGTACTTTTCCTCTTCTTTATCTCAAGGATGAAATAAATGATGGCTTAGATGAAGCAATATGTGCTAGGGTGTTGCAATGACAAGGCCCTTAGCAAAAGGTTCAAGAAAATTGATTTCCTAGAAAAATCTAGTAGGTGAAAGATATTAAGGAAAGGACAATAATATGTGCTTAGCCTCCTAGGGTTTTAAGCTAGAAATTTCATAATCTTAATGTAAACACAACATAAACATAACTATAACCATTCAATGAAGAAGAATTTCAGAAATCTTACTTGCATTCACCAAGGATCATTTAGCAAATACTCTAGTTGAACACTTCCACCAAGAAAATTTCCAAAATAGTTGAAAACAAGCCTCCTTCAAGAAGTGTGCATTAAATTTCAGTCGTGTAACCCCAAATAGGGCACAAATTTCATACCTCACACTTGTGTGAGTGAAAGATGATGAAAAACTACAAGGGAAAATCCCTTATTTATACAGTTACAATGCCCAGAATTAGGTCAAAAAGGTTGACATGGCGAGTTACATATAATATCCATTTTTTACATTAAATGACAAAATAAAACCCTAAATCACACAGAAAAGGTGACTTCATGCCCTTTTAGGGTGATGTTAGGCCTTTTTAGGGAAATGTTGGCCTCGAAGAGAAAAATGTTAGGCCTCCTAGTGCCTCTGTATCAAACCACATGTTCCACTTGGCACATAACCGCCTCCAAAGTGTCCAAAACGTTGGATGATGTCAATGGTCACATGGGTGACATCACAGGTCTTCCAAGCCCCCCCTAGGTCTAGGCCTACTAGGTGTTGTCTGGTAGAACACCCTCCTCTCTCTTTGGTGCAACCTCTAATCTGTCTCTGCCCCTGGATGGGGTCTCATCATCCATATGGTGGGCGTTTATCCCTATGGAGGTTCGAACTAATCATATCCCCATGTGTATTTGTCCATCGGGTGTGGCCATGCAACAATGAAAAGTACACCCTCCATGGGTTCATAAGTCACAGGGATCATGGCAATGTTAATCACATCTAATAATCAAGTTATTTAAACATATGCATAAAAACCCCTTTTCTGAGACAAGTGCTCAAAGACGTTATGCTATTATACAAGCCAAGTTTGGAGGGGATGTTATGATGTCCTATTGGGATAGTTCTCATTAGACGTTGGATGTTTCCAAATGAAGAAAAATCGAGGCCATGTAAGTGGATGAGGTGGTAAGAGATGTCTGAGCAATGGGTGAAGTAATGACAAGGGAATGTATGGCTTACCTGTGGGTGCCTCTGAAGAGGGTGAGTTTCACCATCTTGTCATGGGTGCAAATGTTTCCAAGCCCATTCAATGCCTTTTATATTTTTATCTTATTTCTTTTTATTTCAAGAGACTAGTTAGGGGACACTACCTTGGCATGGTGACCAGTGGTGACAATGTTACCAAGAATCATTTCACGGAGATGAGAAGACTGGCTCGTGATGAGACCCCCTTTCTCTTGGATATGCCACCAAGAGACACTACCTAGGTGTGGTGACCAGTGATCCAAAATGGATCGAGGAACCAAAATGGGTTGAGGAAGGCCTAAAAATCAAAGTTCTCAGAATAGGTTTAAAACAAATGTGTGAATAGGCCTCGTCATTATGAACCCAACGCAACTTGAATGGGCTCAAACAAACGTCGTATGAGCAAGATATCGTGTTCTGTTTGTTTTGCCAAACATGCAAAATTTTTGCTGACTGTACAGTCCGTATAGTCCTGACGTGGTAGCTAACCATACAGTCCATACAATGATGAAATGGAAGCTGACCGTACATTCTGTACGACTATATAGTCATGTGGCATTTAGTTGGCATGTTGACAGGGCATACACACTAGCAGACAGGTGGGCGAATGATTTGGTGACAAGTGTCTTTTTCTGGTCAAATGATGTGGTGCCACGTGGCCCAGTCGTGGGATGCCACGTGGCACCTCCATGTTGGATGGCATGGTAAATTTTTTTATGGAATCCATAGGATTCGAACCCGTGACTTCCAATCCAAGTAGAGCACTTTGGTAGGGATGGGCTACCACCCCGCCCATGTTGTTCCTTGTAAACTATGGTCTAAATGTATTAATTGAATTGAAATATGTTGTATGTTGGGTGGAGTAAAGGGTTGGGGCCTAGCTCCATCCCCTGACACAACACCATACAACCATTACCATATGTCCATACCTATTAACCTTAGCGTGTGGTCCAGCTAGCCCCAACTCACATAACATGTAACCTTACCATATGACCCGGATGTTATACCATGGTGCAGATTTGTGGGGATAGCGCTCGGTCAGCCGGGCTAGCCCACCAACTAAGGCACATGACTAGGGGGCTACGACTAGGGGCCAAGCTAGCATGCAGGCGCGTGGAGGATTAGGATAGGGCCATATGGCCAAGCCACATGACGAGGGGCCGGAGGTTAAGGAGCCAACACTTAGCGCTTGGCCACATGGAGGGCGCACATATGACTAGGGGCCCAGGAATTCAGGGGATGCTCCTAGATTATCCCAAAGTGCATTTTAAAACTATATATTATGATTTTAATTGATTTTTAAGCCCGTTTGGGGGGATTTTAGCCATTTTTGGAGGATCTAGATCCCTTTTTGAGGCTAGATATTGGGGAGAAGATGGGAGGTTGTTGTCAACTTCAAGCCTATATAAACTAGAGGTTCTTGGAAGCCTTAAAAAAGTTTAGAAGAGGAGAAACAATGAATAATTGTAAATCCAAAGCCATTTTTATGTAGGGAAGCCATTGAGGAGAGCAACTTTGCGGGCCATTTTTGGGAGCTCCATTCATCCATTTTTAGTGCCGTTAGTTTTGTTGCATTCATGAGATCTAGAAAAACACAACCATATCAATTTGTAATCTATTTGACACTTTTCTGATGTACGTTTGAAGCTTTGAAGAGAAATAATAAAGCTTCACCCACTGAGACAAAGGCCCAGAGATGTAGGCGATATTACAGAACTTCGTTAACAATTTTGTTGTTTTGGTTTGTTGTTTCTTTGTGCTTATTTCTAGATATGTATATCTTATAATGGCTTCTATGTTACATCATTGATTCTTCCTCTTTCATCAATTTCTTAAATGGTTAATGAACTCATGTTTTAAAACTCAACCATAGTCTTTAAAAGATCTTTTCGGATCAAGTGGTATTGGATCTAGTTGACGGTTGGGTTTTGAGTTTGCATGATTACCAGGGAAACACTGAATCATGGTGAAGGCAAGCTTGTTGAAGAGAATCCTGAGATCGGATTGAGAAAGGTAGCTTATCAAAGAGAGAAGATGGCATCGGAAGAGGAAATTTCTCATGAGGAGAAAGAGTTTGGAAATAATTTCTTCACCATGTCAGAGATGGTGAAGGTTCTATATGATGATTACTTGGAGTGGACGAGACTGATTCTAGGTGAATCTTCAAAAGTCAAAAGTGACGAAGGAGAGGATCCTCCTAAAACTCCTCCTTCACCTCCTTTTTCTCCATCAACTTATTCTTCTTCAAGTACAAGTTCCAAGTCCACCACAAGAAAACACTTCCATAAACATAAACATGAAATTCCTTTACTTAAGCTTGATGTGAAGTTTGAATTAGCCATGTATGATGGTGAAGTCAATGCAGAGAGGCTTGATAATTGGGTTAGACATATGGAAGTTCATTGCAGTGTGCAACAAATCAAGGATGAGGCATCTCAAATCAAATTGTCATCGCTTCGACTTGTAGGCACAACACTCATCTGGTGGCAAAGAAAATTGCAAAATGGCACACAACATGTGGGTAATATATTTCCATCATAGCAAGTTTCTATTTCTGCACTTAGAAATAAATTTTATCCTTTGATTTATAAAGAGAAGGATTTAATTGAATAACAAGGTCTTAAACTAAGAAAGGAACAAACAGTGCAAGAATACACATATGGATTTTGTAAGATAGAATTAATGTTAGACATTCCATTACATACCCAAGAAACTCTTATGAAGTATATAGGAGGTTTACCTACACATATTCGTAACACTGTATTTATGTTTGGACCTACTAATCTTGATGAGGTTTATGTTCAAGCAACATACATTGAGGCAGGGAAAACAAGAGTTGGTGTATCAGGGGAATCATCTTTGAGAAAAGAGGATAAAATGAAGTGGAATGGCAAGAAAGGAAATCCAGTGGCAAGAAAGGAAGAGAAGCTCTCTTGCAAGCATTGCAAGAAAGAAGGGCATGATGATGAAAATTCCATCTCGAGAAGAGACCAAAGTGGTTCAAAGAGAGGAAAAAGAGAGGAAAGAGAGGCAAACAGTTGCAAAAACATCACGACGAACAAAATTGGGATCAGATTTGGGTGATGAATCTAAAATCAGAGCGGTTGGTTCGACAGGTAAAATTGGTGATGGATTTGATTCTAGAAGTAAATTGTTTTACATAAGGGTCATTATGAGGCATACTAAGGTCAACACATTGATAGATAGTGGAT
Organism: Picea glauca; assembly: GCA_000966675.3. Taxonomy (NCBI): domain Eukaryota; kingdom Viridiplantae; phylum Streptophyta; class Pinopsida; order Pinales; family Pinaceae; genus Picea; species Picea glauca. Next base: position 218,731 of record JZKD02S0579593.1, read on the forward strand.
ATCAATCTAACTTTATTTCATAGGAAGTGGTTAAACAATTGGGATTAAACACTCAGATGCATCATAAGCCTTACTCACTTAAATGGATGAGCAACAACCATAAATTGCACATAAAAAAGCAATGCACTTTAAAGTGTGAAATTTCATCTAAGTTTGTGGATGAGGTAACATATGATGTGGTGCCACTCAATGAATGTGTAATGGTCTTAGGCAGTCCTTATTTGTATGATCACAAATCAATCTTCTACATGGAACATAATCAATATCATTTAAACAAAGAAGGCAAGGAATATGTTAGTATCCTTTTGGAGGACCAAAAGGTATTAGTGGGGAGGTGTGATCCAAAATGGATCCAGGAACCAAAATGGGTCTAGGAACCAAAATGGGTCTAGGAAGGCCTAAAACTAAAAGTGCTCATAATCGCTTCAAAACGGATGTGTGTGTAGGCCTTGTCATTGTGAACCCAACGTAATTTCAATGAGCTCAAATGGACATTGTATGAGAAAGATATTGTGTTCTGTTTGTTTTGCCAAATGTGCAAAATTTTTTCTAACTATACAATCTGTACAATGCTGATGTGAAAGTTGACCGTATAGGCTGTATGGCCATACAATGACATGGCAGTGATTTGGTATGCTGACAGGGAAGACACGTTGGCAGACAAGTGGGAAAAATATTTGGTGAAAACGTCTTTTTTCGATCAAATGATGTGGTGCCACGTGGCCTAGTCGTGGGATGCCATGTGGCACCTCCAGGTTGGATGGCATGGTAAACATTTTATGGACTCCATAGGAGTCGAACCTGTGACCTCTGGTCTGGGCGAAGCGCTTTGGCAAGGTCGGGCTACCATCCCTCCCATGTTGTTCCTTGTAAACTATGGTCTCAATGTATTAATTGAATTGAAATATGTTGTATGTTGGAAAGAGTAAAGGGTTGGGGCCTAGATTTAGCCCCCGAAGCAACACCATACGACCATTACCATACATCCATACTTGTTAACCTTGGTGCACGGTCTATCTAGCCCCGACGCACATAACATGTAACCTTATCATATGACCCAGATGTTATATCGTGGTGCGGATTTGTGGGGATAACGCCCGATCGGTCAGGCTAGCTGTTCGACCAAGGCGCATGACCAGGGGGCTACGACCAGGGGCCAATCTAACATGAAGGTGCATGAAGTATTAGGACAGGTCCATATGGACAAGACACATGACATGGCCATATGGCCAAGACACATGACAAGGTGGAGGCGATTAAGAAGAAATATGGGCCCTCCAGAGTCAGGCTCAAGTCAACATGGCTCTCGGTACTCCATGTTTAGGACCTGTGGGCCTCAAGAAATAATATCCTTAGTTATCCCTAGGCTAGGGGATAACATCTAGCTTCAACTCGGGGACATGTGCTCACCGTAGATCACATGATAACCTCAACATCTCTCGCATGACCTGTGACCTGCTTGATGTCAATTTTTTTTTATTAGTAATTGTTTGGGGTGGTGATATCACCCCTGGCTCATATATGATACAGTAAATGAAAGAAAGCATATATACAAATGGAAAAACAACTACTCTAGCATGAAATGAAGAAGGTATATACAATGAATGAAAATTCCTACCTACTTACCTCTACTTACCAGTTGGATGAATCCTAGGTGTAGTCAAATAGCCAGTGAAACGACGCTAGGAATGTATCACAATACATGCCTTTGTGCTTCATCATAAACCAAAGTAATTATAAGTTAAGCACAAAAATAGCATGAGCTATAAAATTTATTGCATCATTGGTAATTGTAAGGTCTAGCTCATGGAGGCGGGTGGGAGGGACAAAATGGGTCCAAGTTATTCTCTCAGGAAAGTGCTCAATCCATTTCAGTAAAGGATCATGAAAAGTCAAAGGTTCAAAATATTGACTCAAAGGGTTTGAAATATGGCTACCTTGGACGTCTTCACAATCTAAATCCTGGGAAAGGACTGGAAAAGACCTAGAAGATGGCTAACAAAATCTTAAAGGAAGGTTGAAAGAATGAGATGGAAGACTTCTTCTTGAGGTTTTCAGCCTAACCTTGAACTCTATGGTTTTCCTTAGAGGAAACTTAATACAAAAGACATACTTTCCAACTACACCTTTAATGACATAGCAAGATAAAGTAATTGAAGGTGGCTGGAGAACATTATCACAAGGATCCTTCTTTGGGAAAATGGTGTCCTTACTTCTATCAAGATCTAAGCACAACGATGGTTGATAATCTTCTTCATGGAATCAATCCAGGTGCTCAGAGGGATAATCATAAAAATCCTCAAGGTATGACCAAAAATCATCAGGAGAATATAATACTAGGTCATCCATGGGTGTTTGGAAAGTATTTGTAATTATATCATCTCCTAGTTGCCAACTGTCAAAACTAGTGAGCTCATATGATAGTTGCAAAGGAAACTTCTCGAAATGACCTTCAGTGTTGTAAATGGGATCCTTATTAGAAATGATCACATCCCACTTACACCTTCCAACACGTATGAACTCATCAATATTTTCAACTATGTCACTATCTGTATCATAGCATGAAATATCTAAATCTTTCAAGGGCTAATCTAACTACTCTTCACTTTCCAAATCATAAAGTAAAGAATCATCAAAATTTTGGAAAGGAAAGTAACTCACCATGTTTATTTCTTCTTGTCCAGGAGCTTCAAGGACTTGGGTGCCTTCATTGAATGGAATAACATGCATAATTGTTTTGTCCTCATGACTCTCCCCTACATCTTCAATTGTACAACAAGGAGGATCTACCTTGCTCGAGGATTCCACTTCTCCTTCGCTCTTTGAATCATAGAATAAGGTATTATCAAAATACTGAAAAGGAAAGTGACTAACCTCATCCTCTTCTTCTTGTTCATGAGGAAAAGGCTCTTGGATGGCTTCATCAGATGGACAAGGACACATCGACACTTCATCATCATGTTCGATATCCTCAGGTTCTAGCTCCTCAACCACATCTTCATTATTCTTGGCAGAAAAATGAGAAATCCTTTGTTCTTCCTTGTGGGAATGGAAAACCTCATTAAGAACCTTCCTCTTAGCCTCTTGTTGGTCTATGGTTTGTTCTCCTTCTTTATGGAAATCAATAATAAAGGTTTCACGGGAAGCTAATCTCTCTAGACAAAGAGTGTCTAGGGTAAAGAGGTGTCTTACCTGAGACAATGAGATATTTTCCTCGATCCCTGTAGCCATGAAGTGAGTTTCATCGAGCATTATTGGGCCCTTTTTGTTGAGGGGAAACCCTAGATGCACTAAAAGTGCATTGGTATAGAGTTGAAGGATGTATTTTTCTTTAGGACGATGGCTTCTAGGAATTCGATATAGTATGTCCTCAAACCTATCTTGGAATTGTCTGACAATTTCATTCTCAATTTTTTTTATATGCTCAAGTATTTCTAGTAGTACTTGGATGTTTTCTAACTGAATGCCCCATATTTTGAGAAAGGTTTCTTCCAATTGTTCAATAGTTGTGATTCTGGCATCAGGGAGATTGTCATACCACCTCCTAGAACTGCCATGAAGAGTGGCGGAGAAGAGCTTCATTGCCAAAGCTTCAACATCATCACTGATAGGGTGGAATTGAAAGAAATCCCATAAATCATCCATATGATATTCAGTTCTCTCCCTATCACTACCAGTGAACCTTGGGTTTCCCATGATTTTACTCATTTCCAAGGGTTTGAAGTTTCACAGCTCCCATTGAGAATTCATGGTTGGTTTCATCATTAGTGGAGTCACCAGATTATTTTCTTGAAATTATCAAAGGGATGAGGGGATCACCCTCAGTGGAGTCACCAGGTAAGCTTTGTAAAGTAAAGGATTTTGAGGAAAGGCTTACTTAGAAGTGTCATCTTGAGGAGAATTGAATCATTATTCCCCAACAGCTACTTCAAAATGTTATTGCACAATTTGTACTTTGTCCAAAGGCTAAGGTTCAAGAAAGGAAAATTGGCATAATGAAGGTTATCCTATCACTATCACCTCAATAGGATGCCTCTTTCTATTTAGGGTTGATGATCTAGGGGAGACGTCCCCGGTGACCTGGGGGTTTTGAGAAGGAAAAGGTTAAGATGTTTGTGAAAATTTCCCCTCTCAAAATTCACACTGATCAGAAAGTCACATGGTTTTAACCAATGAAGTAATGATGTATTAAGATGTACCTGCCCAGAACAAAGTAACAAGAAAATACATCTTTCACAAGTACAACTTGTTGCTAGTACTTCATAAAACCACAAACTTTATCAATAAAAGCAATGGCTAATATAATGGTGAAGCAAATAAAAATTTGTAGAAAAAATATTTATAAAACAAAAGCTTCACAATAAGTTCCTTAAAATGGCTTCAAAATGACCAAGAGTAATCACTCATTAACATCAAAATACTAGCATTTGTCAGAAGCAAGTAAGAAGGTGCATTAATCAAAATTTTCAATGCTTTTAGATGCTTTTAGTGCTGCAATAGATGGATATATCTTATTTTTGTAGCAACAACTAAGTTGGTAGGTTATACTATTCTAGGGTTAGGAGTAATTAGTAGGGAGCTTAAGGTATAGTTTTTGATAGTGGTTTTAGTTAATCACTCAATGGTAAGTATTAGATTAGTACCTCTAGGGAAAATGGAGTCTTTTAGGTAGCATAAAATCTTGAAGGAAAAATGATATTAATAGAACTAAGGACAAGAGAGGTCAATATTTGAAGTGTTGGTAACCCAAGGCTTCAATTATCAAACCCTAGGGGGGAAATAACTATTAGGAAGTAGGTAACCCTAGGTCCTAGTAGTTTTCCTCCTTATTTAGCTCAAGGATGAAATAAATGATGTCTTAAATGAAGAAAGATGTGCTAGGGTGTTGCAATGGAAAGGCCCTTAGCAAAAGCTTCAAGAAAATCGACTTCCTAGCAAAATCTAGTAGGTGAAAGATATTAGGGCAAGGACAATAACATGTGCTTAGCCTCCTATGGTTTTCAGCTAGAAATTTCATAATGTTAATGTAAATGAAATATAAACATAACTATAACCATTCAATGAAAAATAATTGCATAAATATTACTTACATTCACCAAGAATTATCTAGCAAATACTCTAGTTGAACACTTCCAGCAAGAAAATTTCCAAAATAGTCCAAAACAAGCCTCCTTCAAGAAGTGCACACCAAATTTAAGTCATGTAAGCCCAAATAGGGCACAAATTTCATACCTCACACTTGTGTGAGTGAAATATGATGAAAAAATATAAGGGAAAAGTCCCTTATTTATACAGTTACAATGACCAGAATTAGGTCAAAAAGACCGACATGGCCAGTTACATGTAATATCCAGTTTTTACATTAAATGACAAAATAAAACCCTAAATCAAGCATAAAAGGTAACATCAAACACTAGGAATTCTTAGGGAAACGCTAGCCTCCACGAGCAAAATGTTAGGCCTCCTAGGGCCTCTGGATCAAACCACATGTGCCACTCGCCACATAACCACCTCCAAAGTGTCCAAAACGTTGGGTGACATCAAGTGTCACATGGGTGATTTCATGGGCCTTCCAAGGCATACATCACAGTGAGAAGGGAAAGACCCCCCTAGGTCCAAGCCTGCCAGGTTGTCTCTAGTGGAACGTCCTCCTCTCTCTCTAGTGTAAACCTCGGATCCGTCTTTTCCCTCGACCGGGGTATCAACATCCATATGGTGGGATTTTATCCCTATGGAGGTCCGAAATAATAATCTCCCCATGTGTACCTGTCATTCAGGAGTGTCCCTACAATAACAAAAAGTTCACCCTCCATGGGCTCATAAGTCACAGGGATCATGACAATATCAATCACATCTAATAATCAAGTTATTTAAACATGTGCATAAAAAACCTTTTTCCCAAACAAGTGCTCAAGGACATTATGCTATTCTACAAGCTAGGTTTGGAGGGGATGCTAGGATGTCCTATTGGGCTAGTTCTCATTGGATGTGGGATGTTTCCATATGAAGACAAATCCAGGCCATGTAAGTGGATGAGGTGGTAAGGGATGTCTGAGAAATGGGTGTAATGATGACAGGGGAATGTATGGCTTACCTGTGGGTGCCTTTGAAGAGGGTGAATTGTACCTTGTCATGGATGCAAATGTTTCCAAGCCCATTCAATGCCTTTTATATTTTTATCTTATTGCTTTTTATTTCAAGAGACTAGTTAGGGGACACTTCCCTCATGTGGTGAACAATGGTGACAATGTGACCCACAAGCATTTCACGGAGATGAGAAGGTTGGCTCGTGATGAGACCACATTTCTCTTGGCTATGCCACCAAGAGACACTACCCTGGTTTGGTGACCAGATGAATGGTAGTGGAATATTTCTACATGCCCATGGCATTGTGTTGAGACCCCGTATCCTCCAACTAGGTCTTGATTTTATTATTTTATGGGTCCCGCTGTTTCTTGCTGAGAAGCCTTTTATTTATTTCTTTGGGATCCCTAGGTGAAGAATCTGAAGGTTTTGTTATTTTGGCTTTTATCTTTTTCCAACTACTTTTATCCTCTGGGCCTTTAGCCCCTTCCTCCCACAAGGTAATGTACAACCCTTTGCTATCTTGTAAAACCCAATGATCGAACCAATGTATGGGATAAATGAGAGGGAAAAGGATGATAAGTGGTATGTATGGTGGGAACAGACGATGACCTTTCATGAACCCACCCAGTGGAAAATCAAACCCTATGTGAACCAACTTACTAGGGCATCCTCTCATTCCCCCCATGTGTGGAAAAGTGGAAAGACATAAGGTCCAAGCACATGTTAGAAGTAAACAAAATTAAATGCACATATTCAAATGTTTTGAGAATTATAGTGACACATACCATGATACCCAGATTCATTACCTCATGGAGAAAGACCCACTTCTACTAAAGGACCAGGCCGATGGGATGGATGTTGCTGCTGCTAACAAGGTGGAGGTGCTGAAGAAGGAATATGGGCCCTCCAGGGTGAGGCTCAAGTTAATATGGATCTTGGTGCTCCATGTATATGACCTTTGGTCCTCGAGACACAATCTCCTTAGTTATCCCTAGGCTAGGGGATAACAATCCCAACAAAAGAGGGCATTAGTTCTCTAGGGGAATATGGGGATGAAAGTAGAGAAAAGGAGGGAGAAGCAAAGGGAGGGTGGTGAAACAGGATGGAGGGGGAGGAGAGGAGGCGAGGGAGAGCTGAAGAAGAGAAGGAGGTAGGTGATACTAAGGGAGGCAAGCATGATGGGGTGGAATGAGAGGGTAAAAGGGGAAGGATGTGAAGGGGATTGATAAAGGAAAGGATGGAGGAGCCAAGGGGGATGGGGTAGCAAGATGAGGGGGGAGAAGGAGAGGAGACAAGGGAGGGACACAGGGGAAGGATGGATTTGGTGGGAAATGGATGTGAGAAGAGGAAAATAGTCAATGGGTATGGGAGGGAGAGTATTGGGCATTAAGGAAAGGAGGGAAAAGAATCAAAGGGTTGGGAGAGAAGGTGATAATATAGGTAATGTAACATGAAAGGAAAAGGGTGAGGGTGGATAAGAGAGGGATATAGGTGAGACCAGGATAGTTGGTAATGAGGGGGTGGGGTGAGAGGGGAAAAGGGGGAGGAGGTTATAAAATGTTAAGGGTATATGGGTAGGGGAGTGGGAGTAGTGGGCATGAAGGATAGGAGGAAGGAGTGAAGGGGGAGGATGTGATTAAATGTGAAGGGTAGATATATAGGGGAGGGTGAGTGGTGGGAATGAAGAATAGGAGGAAGGAGCCAAGGGGTATGGTTAGGAAAGATGAATGAGGAGTTGGAGAGGAGGAGAGTAGGTGAGGGTTGGGCAGAGGGGAAGGATGATGTGGTGGGATGGGGGAGTGTGGAGATGAGGGGTGGAGGGGATGAAGGGGTTGGGAGAAGAGGTGAGTAGAGAGGGAATGTGGATGAGTATGGGTGGAAAAGGGGGAGGAGTGAAAAGAGGGGGAGATAGTTTAGACAATGGGAGGTGGGTATGAGGGGGTGGTGAAAGAGAGGTAAATTGGGAGGAGGTGAGAAGAGGAAAAGGGTGGATGGGTAGGGGAGGGAGATAGGTGACATTAAGAGATAGGTGATACTAGTAGACATGAGAAAGAGAGGATGGAGTGAGAGGGGTAAAGGGGGAGGAGATGAGGTGATGAATACTTAGGCATAAAAGTGCACATGTTCCTAGAGTGTGCATGTGTTCCTAAAGTCTGTGCACATTCTTTTCATTTCAATTTTTTTTTCGAGTGAGAGTGAAAACTCTTGCATAGGTGTTTGTTGAGTTGGTTTCCTCAAATATAGGGTTGGGATGACAAACCTGGTGGTTTGGGTTGCAAATAAATTAAAACATTCATTTTTTTGAATACCTCTCAATATCTCTATTTTTGACGTTATTTACATTCCAAATTTATAATTTTAAAAAATGTAATATTGATTACTATTTTTATTATATTTTTGTCTTTCCATATATAGAATCTTAAAATACTTACCTCTTTTATTTCTAATATAGCTTTTTTTCACCTTAACCATTTTAAAAATAAATTATACACTACACTAGTACCTACAATCTACAAAGAATAATTTTGTTTCACAATGTTAAGACCCTTGTACCTAGCACTAGAGGAAGGCCTTGTAATTTCAAGGATATAATGACTTTCATAATTTAAAAAATATATAAAATTAACATCATGAATTTTGAAATAATATCTATACATAAGAAGAATGTGTTCTCCACAATTCTACAATTTTTTTTAAGGAAATTCTATGGTTTAGTTACTTAACATTAGCACTAATGGAAACATATGCATTATATTTTTCATGAAAAATAACATACTACTCTTAGGAAAAAATGAATTTCACAGTCATACACAATCTATATAAATAAAAATTATATATCCCGAAATCTAATTCATTTTGCTACATTTCATATTTTTACACCATATTCAAATTCATATTGAAAGTTATCGAATCATCCCTCCAAGTTAACAGATTGTTGTAGAGATTTTATTGATAGAAGATGGATAATAGAATATTAAATAAAAACACTTATAGAAATGAAGGAAATGGAAGCACATCCCCAGAAAAAAAACATGCAATTTATTTTAAATTTTAATATACAAATAATACATTTGGATTATTTGTAGGTTTAAATGATGTGTATTGGATAATGTGTGTCATGCATAGAAAAAATCATACAAATTCTTGTAAAAACTCAGTGAATTTGTATGCTTTTTTTTAATATTTACACACTAGTCCAAAAAATTACCAAATTAATAGTTTTGCTATATTTTTTTTATATAATTATCAATAGATTTTTTTTATTATGTTTTATTTTTATTTTTTAGGAACAATGATAAATTTCCATAGGAATTCCAAAGGAAAAAAGACTTGATATATGAAACATGCTAATAGGGAGTTAAAAAAAAGTCTACAAGGGGATTCTCAAAGAAACGAACAAAATTCCATCACAGGAGAAACCATCCCAACAACAGTGTGCATCAAATGTCTATATTCATTGTTTCTTTTTTCTATGTATAGAGAGTTTAATTAACACATGAAATGTTAACTTTCAATTGTTTTGTTGTTGCAATAAAAAAATAAAAAATGGAACCTATTTAACACATGAGTTTGTCCTCGAGGTGTAGGACAGTCAGTGATGGAGTGTGTTGTTAAGGCACTCCGTGATGTTAATTAAAGTCACTGGTTCGAAACCTGTGGGGACAAAAAATCCAACCATGTTAAGGGTTGGTGTGGCTAAGGCCAGGTGCGATCCTTGGGTAATTTTGATG
>JZKD02S0579593.1:237836-249205 GCA_000966675.3 Picea glauca
TGTTTTACTTCCCTTATTTTATAATTAATGGAACAACAATAAACATTTAATTATATCTATGCTTTGTCATGGTCTATAAAACTTGCATGAAACAAAGTATGAAGTGGAGCCAATAGAATAAATCTTCAAATATTACATGAACATGGTTTTGAAAGAATGCATATTGTTTATGAAGCAATCACTCCTATGGTACAATTTTTGGTTTATACAATTATGTATATTATATACTATAAATGTAGCTATACTCAATTACACTTTATTTCAAATTACTTAAGTACAATATCTAGTGCAAGTGATGAAGAAATGATGCATGCAAGTAGCTCAATCACCTTCCACTGATGAATGATGATAATCAAAATTGAAGGTTGCAAATTGTATATTTTGGAATGTTTACTTGTGAAAATCAAACATGTTGTTTAATGTGAACATATTGTCTCAATTAGATGATAACAGGTTACATATCACTGTATTGTGTTCATTTAATCTCGATGGTGAGGTTCATACCTGCTTATGCATTAATGCGTCTAAATGAGTATTATGCATTAGAGTGAGAAAAATGTAATAAAAACGTTCCTAACGACAACAAACAAAGTGATTCCTTGAATGATATAGTTACAGATGAAACTACTATCATAGTTATTGCTACAAGAACTTGCAGTTACAATGTAACATAGGCAATGGTGCTTTTACATATGTAGTGTGTATGAGTGCTTTCATCATATAAACTATGCTTCATGAATTCATAATATATATAATATGCATTAGTGCATAATATTAATTTTTAAAGTCCCAATGCATATCAAGATGTGGTGTAATATTAATTTTTAAAGTCCCAATGCATATCAAGATGTGGTGTATATCGGTGTGTTTTAATGATAGAAGCACCGCGATGCTTTTGATATCTAAAATACATATTAGGACTTCAAAAATATGTGATATTCATGGATGCTTAGTATAGTTATTTTTGAGGCACCGATACATATCATTTAGTATCACATCTTAATACTTATTATATATATATTAATGTATTGGTGCATGTATCAATATAACAACATCAATAAAACAAACTTTTATAGAGATTCCACCTTTTTAGTTATAGTAGAAATCTTAAAAACCTCCTAAACCAATTGTGAAAGTTATTTTGATAGTTTTACCCAATCTTATAACACTAAAAATCTCTCCAAACACAAACTATACACTATAAAACAAATGATCCATCCTTTCACAAGAAAGTTCTTTAAACACAAACTATACAATGGAAATTCCAAATAATCGTTGGAATAATGCTTACAATAGAATTGGTTTGGGTTTGTTGGAGGCAACCTTTCTCTCTATGTTTAGAGTAAGTTGGATCTGAATCCAACTATATAATTGTGTTGTAATTGTGCAAAAAGTGAATGTAATAAGAATATCATTTTGTTGTGTAATATTGTGCTATGACTGCGTTCAATTTTTCTTATATGGTATCAGAGCCAATTCTAGCCTGACTCCCTTGCAGGAGGGCCAGGAGAATGTGAATGTCGTGATAGTCGTTTTTAGTGTTGTAGATTTATTGTTGGTGTGTGTTATTGTTTTCGTTGTTAATTCCACTGCATGAAGAAAGGCGTTGCTTGTGAAAATTTTGCTTGCCGCTGAAGGTAGATCTCATGGGTCTGTGAAGGACGATACAAAACGAGGTATGTGTAGCAAGCTGCACAAATTTTAATCGCCATCACTAGAGTTGTGTTTATAAAGAGGAAAGCCAGTAGAATCTGATGGCTGCAATAACCGTTGCCTGACTGTGTAGAATCGTTGATCCAAAGGTTTTGACCCAAATCACTGATGTTCTTGGTCAGAAGTCTTCTTTGCATTCTGCTGGAATTAAAATCATAGTTGTTGCTTGGTCGCTTGGAGGATTACAACCAAGTCACCCCAAATTGAAGATTGACGTCTGAGTGACCACGGTTTTCAGCCTTTAGGTGTATGGAATCTTGGAGACAAAGGACCAAAGGTGCAAATCTTTGGTGTTAAATCAAGTACATAAACATATGATTAGATTCCCAATGGAGATCAAACGAGTTTTGAAGTGGAAGCACTCCAAGGAGTTTGGTCTTTATAATGACAAAACAATTTGTTACGTGGAGTTGTTTGCTACATGGAGTTTTTTAGTAGAAGATAATATTTTGAATTAGTGTTAATATCTATTCAAAATTTTATAATGGAGAACCAATGAATTGAAAAGAGTAACATATCTTAAGCTAGTAGTTCTTGATGTATTTCGGTGCCATGTAAGAACATATTCACTAGTTGAGTATGTTTACAAGTTTGTTAAAAGCTAGAGATTCTTGTTGTACTTCACTGCTTCAAGATCGTTACTTACAGGTTATCCTTGTGTATATTGGTGTAGATGTGTTTAAAAAAGGTCAGTTGTATGATTGACTGCTGAAAATATTTAGTAATTAGATCACTATCCTATATAACTGTCGAAATTTGCTCTTCGGGGGAATTCCACAGATGGTAGTGCATCCATAGGATAATTCAATATCGAGATTGTCCTTCAAGAGGTTGAGAAGCGTCAATTCTACAAATTCGTTAATGATGGTGAAGCGTTGTTATCTTAAATGAGTTGAAAGGGAAGCTTGAAGTTGTGGAGAAAAAAAAGCTTATACCCAAAGACTTCAGAGTGGATAGGAGTGTTGATGAAAACCATATCAAAACAAATATCTATGTTGAGAATTGAGTATTGTAATTATAATATAATATTTGTAATGTAAGCATTATGGGAGGGTGATTTTACTTTTAATAATCTCATCTAAACACACAAACTATACACTTAAACCAAATGATCCTTCACATACACTTAAACCAAATGATCATTGAACAACAAAGTTCTAAAAGCCCACTAAATTCACTCTTTGATTAACATTGAAAAAAAAGTGATTAATATTAAAAAAAAATTAAGATGATTAACATAATAAAACCATTCACAAGTATTTTAAGTGTTTTACTAGGTTTAAATTTAAGTATTTTAATATGATTTAGTTTTTTTACAACATTAAAGTTTTTTTATTCTGCTCCATTTTCAGTTTTATATAAGATGTCCATGCATTTTTAATATGAATTACTTATAGCATGAATATCATTTAAAACTTGTGGCCGCGTGGATGTGAAGCTTGCCAGGATCCGCCTTGGGTTTCAATTAAGGGTGCCATCTTAACTTTGGGTTTCGATTAATCCGGGATGTGAAGCGTGCGATGATCTAGCGTTTCAGTTAACCAGGCGTTTCAATTAACCAGAGTATATGTCTTTTCGTGCCAAAATTTTTATAGGTTTGTTAGATGCTGGTGTTAACTTCGCAGTTGCCTGAGCCACGGCCTTGGATCCTGCTTTCTTCGCATCCAGGAAGATCGGGCCTCTTATGACTGCGTTTTTTCTGGACACCCTGATCCAGTGGTTTTTGCAACCCGAGGAGGAGGTGTGTCTTTCTGCATTGTTTTATTTGTGCTTTCATCACTTCTCCGTATTTTGTGAACTTCTGTCTCTTTGTTTGATTTCTTTATCTTCTTTTTAATTTGTAGATTGTAAGACGCATTTTGCAAAATTTTGTTTGATTTCTTGATCTTCTTTTTAATTTGTAGATTGTAAGTTTGTAGATTGTAAGACGCATTTTGCAAATGCATTGTTTCTGATGGGAAAGATCTGTGGAAATGACTCAAATGATGCATTCTTTGCCAAAAAAAATCCAAACCTTTGTCCCTTTAGTTATTGGTAAAATTTTAAATCGGTTCAACTTAAGCAAGTCTTTATTTCCATTCCATGAAAGCTAGGTTAAATTAACTTAAAGCAACAGTAATTTTAATGTTTTGACGTTAAGATTACTGTCAGGGTTAGGGTTGTCACTGTCTTGACATACAGTAATTTTAATGTTTTGACGTTAAGATTACGATCAGGGTTGGGGTTGTCACTGTCTTGACATATTTATATTTTTCATCCCGTTAAGGATCCTTAAAATCTGAAGATCGGCTGGACATTGGAGGGAGGCCAATTCTAATTTCCCAGTTCCATTAATAAAACTTAAATTTCAGAATGAGCCTTTTGCGTTTTCATTGTATCTTATTAATAAAACCTAAATTCCAGAATCAGCCGTTTGGCAGACGGATAGTTATTAAATTTCAGAATGAGCCTTTTTCGTTTTCATTGTATTTTATTAATAAAACCTAAAATCCAGAATCAGCTGTTTGGCAGACGGATAGTTATTAATAATGTTTGGAGAGCCAGGCAAGAGTGGACATTAGATAGAATTACAAAGTCCATTATTACTGAATTATTTTGAAAACTTTAAAATTATATATTAAAATTAAGATTTTTATTATTTATAAACAAATTTAATAAATAATTTTGAAACACTTTAAGATTATATATTAAAATTAAGATTTGTATTATTTATAAACAAATTTAATAGATAATTCTGAAAGTTATTGTACATATCTAAGTTGTCTATCTGCTTTCATCAATTAAGTGGACGTTCTAATTTAATATCTAAATTGTCTTGTAATAATTTATATTATGTGGAGATACTAATTTATATATCTGAATTGTCTATCTGCTTTCATCAGTCACAATTATGGGAGTGTACTAATTTATATTATGTGGATGTACTAGCACAGCCACAATTATGTGGCTAATTAATGTCGAAAGGCAGAAACGTGGACACCACAGAAATGAAATTAAACGTACTCAGCACATAAATGAAATGAAACACAGTCAGCATAGACATATTTAATCTCGTCCAAAAAAATGTATTAAAAACTAAAAACGTAATTAATTTATATAGATACACATCCAACATAAAAAAAATTATGTTAAAAAAATTGTATTGTGTGATTACAGCAACTCAGATTCTGAACCAAGTTAGACCGAGTAATCAGCAGCTGTACTGAAATTAACAACGATGGACACTTTCATGAACGCATCTAGCACAACCTCCTCCTCCTCCTCCTCCATTGACAGAACTTTGCAACGTCCGCAATCTACTATTAAATGCATCAGGTAAATCAATTTTTTTCTTTAAATTTTTTTAAGTTTTTTTTTTTTTTAAGAAAAAATGGTTATATAGATTTTTTCACTATAAAAGTATTTATTATTATAGATCTGGACAAAATGACCAGGTACCAGACCGGCTTTTGTCCTCACGGTTCCAATTGTTTATTCACCCACACCAAGCAGCACGGTTCTCCGCCGCCAGAGATTGACATGGTCAGATTTGTCCCAGATGCATCTCGGTCCGCTGAGCAACAACTTCCACGTGCAGAACCTTCACAACAATATCAAGCAATGTCTAAAGCTTCTCCACAATCATATCACGGTATTACTGCTGGTTTGCTAGATTGTTGGTTATCTCTATCAATTTGTTAATTTTATCAAGCATTGTAATCTTTTTAATTAATTGCATATTATACCAATGTCAGCAAATTTTATATAGAATTTATAGTCAGTTTTGTATAATGTCTGCATTTTCTCATGCTGTGAATCTAAAATGTTCAAGTTTAACATGCCTGTACAGATAATGTGGGTCAACCAGGGCAGCCTGGCTTCGCCGTTGATGGTGAACAGGTACAAGAAACTTACGACGGTTTGCCAAGTTTCATTCGCGAGATCCTTGGTCTTCAACAGGTACAGCAAACTCATCAGGACATGCCAAGAGCCGTTGGCGATGAGAATAATAGTGACAATAGAGCGTCAAAAGAAGATTCGGGATCCAGTTCTAAACATACATTTCAGAACATGACATTGCTTTCAAGTTCCCATGATCAAGCAGGTTCCAATAGGGCGCCAATGGTTAGCCGATGCAGGTCAGATATACTTCATTTTTTAATGTTCTTACCCCCCCCTTTTTTTTAATAACGCTTCATTATTACATTGAGGAGCATCCATCACTGCTTTTCCTCGTCACCGGGCTAAGCTAATCTAGTATCCTCATCAACGGAGTAAACTACTATAGTAGTAAATGTTTTTTCATTACACATTTGATAGAAGTAGGAGAAAATTTAAAATATGAGTAGAGTTTTATTATAATTCAGTATTTATTATGATGATTTTGATATTGAAAGTGGTTTTGTCCAAAAATTGTTTGCTGTAAAATTATCAGGGATCTAAAGCTGGAATATGTGGATCACATTTACAAATACTGCATGCCACAAAACTTGTACTATTTACTGAGGGCTGTCATAAAACACTTAATGAAATGACACATAAATAACAACGCTATACTTAGCATATAAACTTAGAAATACTCATGGGGTTAATACAGATAGAGCTTGAGCTCTGAGACTTCTTGGGCTCCAACAATTTTTGAACTATTTCTGYRACATACACACATAGAGCTTGAGCTGTGAGACTTCTTCGACTACCTTCGGTTAGTGGTGTTTTCCTGTTGAACTATTTCTTAAAYATACGCACATAGAGCTTGAGCTGTGAGACTTCTTCGACTATCTTCGGTTAGTGGTATATCKACTACCTACAAACTCGAATATATAAAGATTGAGATTGAGACTAAGACTTYCTGTAGAATATATCGACTACCTACAAACTCGAATATATAAAGATTGAGATTGAGACTAAGACTTTCTGTAGAATCTAAGAGACTTAACATTTAAGATAACAATAAATTTAAATGAATTTTACCTATTCAATAGAGTTTGAGAAAGAYAAGGATYGGCTCYATTAAATAATTCCCCTGTTTGTTGGACAACTGAGAGTTTGAGTAAACTTGCAAATTTGTATTTGCAGATTGACGACTCACTCATTGACAAATCCTGCTTGTTGGACAACTCTCACTCATTGACAAATCCTCAATCCTGCTKGTTGGACAATTGAGTTTGAGTAAACTTGSGAATTTGTATTTGCAGACTCACKGTTGWCAAATCGATGAAGACCTAAAGCTCATCKATTTGTAATTAYTATTTCCAAATCTCYCCCTTATTTATAAGCAGGTGGGATTACAAAAAAATTACATCAAAAATTGAATTGACATATAATGTGAAACATTTGTTACTGTGAAGAYTCCTAGACTACTGCAAAGATGTTGAAATGCATCTTTTGYTAAAACTTTTGTAAATATATCTGCAATTTATTTTTTATAYMGGCAAAACTCTAAATAGATCTCTTTGTTATTCACCAGTTTTCTGATAAAATGATACCTTGTATCAATATGCTTGATTTTCTTGTGAAACACATGATTCTTTAATAACATGATGGCTGAATTGTAACATGAATCAGTCTAACCAATAAGTTTGAAATCTTTCGAGATAGAATACAAAATGCCAAAATCTTTTGTTCCATTCACATATCTCAAGATTCTTTTTCCTACCTTCTAATGTGATTCTTTGTGAGTTTCCATGAACCTTGAAATCAAGATCACTCCATACATAATATCAGGCCTTATTGCTATTAGATATATAAGACTGCATACCAACCTTTTAAAGAGTGTGGAATCTACCTTAGTTCCTTCATCTTCTTTGCTTAATTTCAATCTTGTATTGTTATATAGATTTTTTCACTATAAGCATGTTTAAACTTTCTAAATTTTGGTTTTTTTCAAGAAAAAAATGTTATATAGATTTTTTCACTATAAAAAATATTTATAAATTTGGACAAAATTACAATTTTTTATTGTTTAAATTGTATTTTTGAATGTTTAAATAAATTCAACTTACTGAAAAATACTTGAAACATTTAGATTATAAAACTTAATCACTCAAATCTGCCAATTTAACAATTTCTACCAAAATTTAAGTAAAAAATAAAAATAAAATAATATCCTTTGTAACTAACCCAAAAATATAACACTAACACGAGTAGATTGTATTACAAAATAGTTGTTTAGTGTATCATTAATGCTTTAATTACGCAGATGGTAAAATATTTTATTAGTAATCATGACAATTCAATTGAATTCCGTGACATGACCAGGCATCGGTCCCGCTTTTGTCCTGAGGGTCCCAATTGTTTATTCAACCACACCAAGCCGCCGCCAAGGATCGACATGGTCAGATTTGTCCCAGATTCAAATCAGTCTGCTCAACAACAACTTCCAAGTGCAGAACCTTCACAACAACATCAAGCAGTTTCTGAAGCTTCTCCACAATCATATCACGGTATTAGTGCTGGTTTCTAGATTGTTGGTTATCTCTATCAATTTGTTAATTTTATCAAGCATTGTAATTTTTTTAATAAATTATAGATTATATCAATGTTTAAAATATGGCTTGCTATTTTAATCATTAATTTTTTTAGTTATTATAAAGATATTTGTTTATGTGTTTATGTGTTTATTTTTTTATATTTATCTAATCATATTTAAAAATTATTTTGATAGTTAACTGATGGCCACATAAATGATTAACAAAAATTAAAATATTAACACCAAATTGAAGTCCAACACCAAATAGATGAAACTCAATAGTTTATTTGTTAATCAATAATAAAATTTAATATATTCTTTTAAGAATTTGTTTCATCAAATGAACATTTCTACATTCCCTCATGCTGTGAATCTAAAATGTTCAAGTTTAACATGCCTGTACAGATAATATGGGTCAACCGGGGCAGCCTGGCTTACAGCAAACTCACCACGGTATGCCAAGAGCCGCTGGCGGTAACTTCGACGCTGGTCATCAACAGGTACCACAAACTCACCACGGTATGCCCGAAGGCGGTGACTTGGTTGCTGGTCATCAACAGGTACAGGAAACTCACCACGGTATGGGTATGCCAAGAGGCGTTGGCGATGAGAATAATATTGACAATAGAGCGTCAAAAGAAGATTCCGGATCCAGTTCTAAACCTACATTTCAGAACATGACATTGCTTTCAAGTTCCCATAATCAAGCAAATTCCAATAGGGCGCCACTGGCGGGCCGATGCAGGTCAGATATACTTCATTTTTTAATGTTCTTACCCATTTTTCATTATTACATTGAGGAGCATCCATCACTGCTTTTCCTCATCACCGGACTAAGCTAATCTAGTATCCTCATCACCGGAGTAAGCTACTATAGAAGTAAATGTTTTTTTCATTGCAAATTTGATAAAAATAGGAGAAAATTTAAAATATGATGAGTTTTATTATAATTCAGTATTTATTATGATTGATTTTGATATTGAAAGTGGTTTTGTCCCAAAAATGTTTGCTGTAAAATTATCAGGAATGGATCTAAAGCCAGAATCTGTGGAAGTTACAAATACTTCAAGCCACAAAACTTGTTTACTGCGGGCTGTGATAAAACACTTAATGAAACATTACAGATTCTACAACATACACACAAAACTTGAGCTCTCAGACTAAGACTTCTTGTAGAAGTTAACATTATCTACTGAACAGAGCTTGAGAAAAATAAGGATCCGCTCCATTAAATAACTACCCCGCCGAGAGTAAACATGCAAATTTGTATTTGTAGACTCGACGGAGAAGTAAAACTCACCGATTTGTAATTACTATTTCCAACTCCCCCCTTATTTATAAGCAAGTGGGATTACAAAAAATTTACATCAAAAATTGAATTGACATATACTGTGAAACATTTGTAAATATATTTGCAATTTGTTTTTTATACCCGCAAAACTTTAAATAGATCTCTTTGTTATTCACCAATTCTTTGATAAAATGATACCTTGTATCAATATGCTTGGTTTTATTGTGAAACACATGATTCTTTAGTAACATGATGGTTGAATTGTTTTCACAAAATATTGTAGTTGGTTTGTGTTGTTCCTGCAACAAATCTTTTAGCATTCTTCTCATCCAAACTGCTTGACAAGTTGCGCTTGTAGCTGACGTACTCTGCTTTTGTTGAACATAGTCACTATGGACTGCTTCCTTGATGCCCATGATATATCTATTCCAAAATGAAATGTGTACCCAGAGGTACTTTTTCTGTCATCCATGTTGCCTCCACAATCATTGTCATCCATGTTGCCTCCAGAATCACTGTCAGTATAACCAATAAGTTTGAAATCTTCTGAGGTAGAATACAAAATGCCGAAATCTTTTGTTCCATTCACATATATCAAGATTCTCTTTCGTTCCTTTCAATGTGATTCTTTTGGAGTTTCCATGAACTTTGAAATCAGGCTCACTCCATACATAATATCAGGCCTTATTGCTGTTAGATACATAAGACTACCTACCAACCTTTCCCTCAATGGTCCAGCACCAATTGGATGGAAGTGTTGGGTATGTGTTATATTCTTTGCATGCGCAGGGGGGTTTGAGGGGGGGCGCTAGCCCCCCCCTTAGGGGGTGCAGGGGCAACGCCCTCGAGAATTTTTTTTCTACCTCGGGAAATGTGTCACATATTTAGGTGGTTTTTCGACACATGGTTTTTGGTCGATGGTTTTCTATTTTCGATTAAGGAATTAGGGTTGTGGACTAATCTAGGTCATTGAGTTAGGGTTTTCCCAGTTTGGGTTTCCAGGGGAAAAATCTCTCTCTTGTACCACCCTGCCACCCTGGTTTCTCTGGCTTCCACCAGATAGAAGCTACAAATCCTTGTGTTCAAGCACCCACTTGAAACTCCGAGGACAACGGTCCTCCCTACCACCCTTAGATATAAATATTTGTTACTGAAATTCATTACAATAATATAGTATTAATCAATGGCTTACCAGTCTCATCACTGTTCTGCTACACTGCTCTTCTCTTCCTGCATTAGTGTCTTCCTTCTGGCATCTTCTTGCACTTTTTGTTCTTCTTCTCTGTCTCTTCTTGCACACCTCAGATTTTTCTTCCTCTCTCACATCATGCTTTACTGTTCTATCTCTTTTTGTTCATGTTGTATTCTCCATTACATACAGTTCAACTTGTTTTTCACAGAAACAACAACCTCTCTCTGTCACGACATTATCATTTTATTCATGCTCTCATCCATCCTTACACTCCCATATCCAATGCTCAAGTCGGGCATCTCATAACACTCATTTTGGGAATCTGAGAACACTCATTTCGAGAAACTCGAGCCATGATTCAGCCGCTCAGGAACATTGATTCAGTTAGTGTAACTGAATCATAACTGATCAAGAAATCACAAGATGAAATAGTAACCGTTTGATCAAATTCGATTTAATCAACATCGTCGGATTATATCTTATTTAAATCTCTTATCTCACATGACCAATGGCGGTGACCAGATGCTAGGCTTAATGATAACTTGAGCACTTATCAATTCAATGGTCACGATTCAATCTTCTGAAATGGACGATTGTCGTAACTTCGACATTTCGCCCAACTTTTGGGTTTGAAACCTTTCAAAACATCGAAATCAAATTTCCTGAAGAGATCATACGATTAATGTTTATTTCGCGGAAATGGATCAATTGTCAGATTTGATTAT
>JZKD02S0579593.1:249215-261241 GCA_000966675.3 Picea glauca
ATCCATGTTGCCTCCACAATCATTGTCATCCATGTTGCCTCCAGAATCACTGTCAGTATAACCAATAAGTTTGAAATCTGGTAGAATACAAAATGCCGAAATCTTTTGTTCCATTCACATATCTCAAGATTCTCTTTCGTTCCTTTCAATGTGATTCTTTTGGAGTTTCCATGAAACTTGAAATCAGGCTCACTCCATACATAATATCAGGCCTTATTGCTCTTAGATACATAAGACTACCTACCAACCTTTCCCTCAATGGTCCAGCACCAACTGGATGGAAGTGTTGGGTATGTGTTATATTCTTTGCATGAGCAGGGGGGTTTGAGGGGGGGCGCTAACCCCCCCCCTTAGGGGGTGCAGGGGCAATGCCCTCGAGAATTTTTTTTCTACCTCGGGAAATGTGTCACATATTTAGGTGGTTTTTCGACACATGGTTTTTGGCCGATGGTTTTCTATTTCCGATTAAGGAATTAGGGTTGTGGACTAATATAGGCCATTGGGTTAGGGTTTTCCCAGTTTGGGTTTCCAGGGGAAAAATCTCTCTCTTGCACCACCCTGCCACCCTGGTTTCTCTGGCTTCCACCAGATAGAAGCTACAAATCCTTGTGTTCAAGCACCCACTTGAAACTCCGAGGACAACGGTCCTCCCTACCACCCTTAGATATAAATCTTTGTTACTGAAATTCATTACAATAATATAGTATAAATCAATGGCTTACCAGTCTCATCAATGTTCTGCTATACTGCTCTTCTCTTCCTGCATTAGTGTCTTCCTTCTGGCATCTTCTTGCAATTTTTGTTCTTCTTCTCTGTCTCTTCTTACACACCTCAGATTTTTCTTCCTCTCTCACATCATGCTTCACTGTTCTATCTCTTTCTGTTCATGTTGTATTCTCCATTACATACAGTTCAACTTGTTTTTCACAGAAACAACAACCTCTCTCTGTCACGACATTATCCTTTTATTCATGCTCTCATCCATCCTTACACTCCCATATCCAATGCTCAAGTCGGGCATACTCATTTTGGGAATCTGAGAACACTCATTTCGAGAAACTCGAGCCATGATTCAGCCGCTCAGGAACATTGATTCAGTTAGTGTAACTGAATCATAACTGATCAAGAAATCACAAGATGAAATAGTAACCGTTTGATCAAATTCGATTTAATCAACATCGTCGGATTATATCTTATTTAAATCTCTTATCTCACATGACCAATGGCGGTGACCAGATGCTAGGCTTAATGATAACTTGAGCACTTATCAATTCAATGGTCACGATTCAATCTTCTGAAATGGACGATTGTCGTAACTTCGACATTTCGCCCAACTTTTGGGTTTGAAACCTTTCAAAACATCGAAATCAAATTTCCTGAAGAGATCATACGATTAA
This sequence comes from Picea glauca, assembly GCA_000966675.3. NCBI lineage: Eukaryota > Viridiplantae > Streptophyta > Pinopsida > Pinales > Pinaceae > Picea > Picea glauca. Next base: position 250,613 of record JZKD02S0579593.1, read on the forward strand.
TGTTTATTTCGCGGAAATGGATCAATTGTCAGATTTGATTATCTGACGGCCATGAATTAATCAACCGTTGAGATGGATGGCCACCTTTTACTCCGGGTCTTCGACTATTATAATTACGCTATCCTTCCACTATATCTTGATCAATGGTTGAGAGTGCACCTGACATCAGATCGACGGTTGAAATCTCCTTCGAGTCTCTGGACTTCGAAGATTTCAACTTACGCTATCCTTCCACTAGAGTAGATCGACACATCAGAATACACCCGAAGTGATCTTTCAGATCGAACGACTCGTGTCCTTGCTGACGTGGTCTGTTGATATGGTATGCCACATATGTCCTTTGCTGACGTGGTTTGTTGACGTGGTCTGCCATATATGTCCTTTGCTGACCTGGTCCGCCACATGTCCTTTGTCGATGTGGTCTGCCACATGTCCTTACAGACGAGGTTTGTTGACATAGATCTCCCTGATCTAACGATCATCGTATGTTCTCCAGATCCGATGGTCCTTATTCATTTTGGATTTCTAACTCTTTGGGCTTCGGGTTTTTCAAATCTCAATTTTTTCAGAGCGTAACCTCCTTGCCTCTTTATATCTGAAGTGAATGATGTTCGTCGATCATGTTTTGAGATTGATGGCTCGATCTATCTATGGTGAAAATTTTCTAGCTTATCCTGTCCTTCCAATTGAATTGATTCGACAACTGACGGGTATTCGCATAAGTGAGATATTAGATCTTTTACCTTGTTTATCCTATCCTTCCACACGAAATGATTCGAAGACTAATGGGAATTTGGGTTTGATCCGACGACTGATGGGTATTTAGATAATAAAAATCTCANACTCATTTTGGGAATCTGAGAACACTCATTTCGAGAAACTCGAGCCATGATTCAGCCGCTCAGGAACATTGATTCAGTTAGTGTAACTGAATCATAACTGATCAAGAAATCACAAGATGAAATAGTAACCGTTTGATCAAATTCGATTTAATCAACATCGTCGGATTATATCTTATTTAAATCTCTTATCTCACATGACCAATGGCGGTGACCAGATGCTAGGCTTAATGATAACTTGAGCACTTATCAATTCAATGGTCACGATTCAATCTTCTGAAATGGACGATTGTCGTAACTTCGACATTTCGCCCAACTTTTGGGTTTGAAACCTTTCAAAACATCGAAATCAAATTTCCTGAAGAGATCATACGATTAATGTTTATTTCGCGGAAATGGATCAATTGTCAGATTTGATTATTATAAGACTTAATCTGATGGCCATGAATTAATCAACCGTTGAGATGGATGGCCACCTTTTACTCCGGGTCTTCGACTATTATACTTACGATATCCTTCCACTATATCTTGATCAATGGTTGAGAGTGCACCCGACATCTGATCGACGGTTGAAATCTCCTTCGGGTCTCTGGACTTCGAAGATTTCAACTTACGCTATCCTTCCACTAGAGTAGATCGACACATGAGAATACACCTGAAGTGATCTTTCAGATCGAACGACTCATGTCCTTGCTGACGTGGTCTGTTGATGTGGTATGCCACATATGTCCTTTGCTGACGTGGTCTTCCATATATGTCCTTTGCTGACCTGGTCCGCCACATGTCCTTTGTCAATGTGGTCTGCCACATGTCCTTGCAGACGAGGTTTGCTGACATAGATCTCCCTGATCTAACGATCATCGTATGTTCTCCAGATCCGATGGTCCTTATTCATTTTGGATTTCTGACTCTTTGGGCTTCGGGTTTTTCAAATCTCAAATTTTTCAGAGCGTAACCTCCTTGCCTCTTTATATCTGAAGTGAATGATGTTCGTCGATCATGTTTTGAGATTGATGGCTCGATCTATCTACGGTGAAAAGTTTCTAGCTTATCCTATCCTTCCAATTGAATTGATTCGACAACTGACGGGTATTCGTATAAGTGAGATATTAGATCTTTTACCTTGTTTATCCCATCCTTCCACACGAAATGATTCGAAGACTGATGGGAATTCGGGTTTGATCCGACGACTGATGGGTATTTAGATAATAAAAATCTCAACCCTTTTATCTTATGTTGTCCTTCAACTAAAATTTGATCCAACGGTCATGAAGACACTCAAAGCAGATCAACGATCAAGGATGATTGCAGAACCATAACTTGCGAGTGATTTAACTCGTCACTAAAACTCTGCAATTTGAAGTTGTGCGCCATTGGTGAGTCAACCACATGTTAGAATATGAAGGATGTGTGATCTTTTTACCATTGAAAATACCCTTGTCACCCAACCATAGGCCGAAGCCACCCTCCGAGCACCTTAACCTTGACAGAGAATCACTCCGGAAGAAAACCCTAGGCTAGATAGCCAAACAAAGGGTAGCGCACCTTTCCCCAAGGATAGCGCATCACAAAGAGTTGATTAGATAGTCCAAACCCTAGCCAAGAGATAGTCCAAGCGTAACTTCTAGCTGCAGCAGCTGCAATGACAACTCTCCTCCAAATCTATGCACAAGACTGGGCACTGCAATTTTGAGACTGCCTTCCAGAATGAGAATTGGCCTCCTATATTTATACTAATTCTGGCTAACTGCTAGGGCCAACTTCACATTCTGGGTATCTGTCTGTTCATTATATAATATTATTTCTGGCCGACTTCTTCTATTGGAGGCTAATAACCTAATATAAATTATCTTCTTGAGTCGAAAAGTCTTCTAGGGTTATTAGCCAACTCATTAGGGTTTCTTCTTGCTTCCCAGAGTATTATATCCTTGTCATGTTTACACATGGAGGTAAATACCTCCCACAACTACCATAATATCAACGCTCCCTCCTAGCTAGGGAGATATTACAGGTAATGGTCTTTGAGCACAAAACATACCATTCACTCGGTAACATCAACATAGCTATATATACTAGATCATGAGTACCATCATCATCATCAGCTGCATCATCTCTCGAAACCATACTCTATTTGAGTATTCGGACATGATGATCACTCTAGAGAGTGATACAAGAGCCATTCTTCTAATCTAAAAGAGTAAATGTTCTGAACCATTTCTGTCTGGAAAATCTCTGTTCATCATTCATTTGGATGATAATTATTTCCAATAAACTGCTTGATAGTCTTCAAGGCAATCATAAAAAAATAGAACACAACTGTGTCTATCCATAGTAGTACATAACTACAATCCAGTGGTACACTACCACACTAAGTAGAAAACAAGTACTTGATCAGTGACGTATAATCATGAACAGTGGAACACTTCCACCACAATAGTATACATCTACTATCATACACTCTTCATAACAATCATCTGATATCAACCTGCACAGAAACAATGTTATGATATAAACTGAATCATCTAGGCCAATCTTTCACTCACGTTTGTGAGATATGAAAGAATATCTTCCCTCGGAGTAGAACAATGAGATATCTGGACTATTCTTCTCAAGCAAGGAAGAATAATTGTCCTGTCTTCTGAACCTGAACCATTCCCCACCGTGGGCCATTCTTCCTACACTAATCAAAGTGCACCCTGGAGAGAATGTATAAACCCTAAGGAGTGCATGTCGCTGATTGCTGAGCGTAGACCATTCCCCACCTTGGGCCATTCCTCCTACACTAATCAAAGTGCACTTTGGAGAGAATGTATAAACGCTAAGGAATGCCTGTCCCTGATTGTTGAGCCTGGACCATTCCCCAGCCTGGGCCATTCCTCCTACACTAATCAAAGTGCACCCTGGAGAGAATGTATAAACCCTAAGCAATGACTGTCTGGACCATTTCCTCTGTTAACCACAAGAGGAAAAGACTGTCCTATATCAACCTCCAAAACAAACCATTCCTCATGTTAACCATAATGAGAAATCGTTGTCCGGTGAGATAGGCCAGTCTTCTTGAGTAACCTTCAAGAAGAGAGATTTCCCTAGACTACTCCCCATGTTAACCACAATGGGAAGTCGTTGTCTATGATACATCAAAAATCTGGACCATTTCCCATGTTAACCACAATGGGAAATCACTGTTCGTCATAAATCTCAATCCACTTTCCAAACAAGAAATCATCTGTCCAAGATGGACTATTTTTCAATCTTGAAAATGAATGTCCTCAATAATATTTTTAGTGCTCTCTCCCAACCTGGGAGTCATCTCTTCCTTTTTCAATAAGGAATCCGTCTCCATGAGCTCCAACTTGAGTAACCAAACTCTTTCATATTGGATAGAAGCTTTACCAAAATGTATGCTTATCTTCTCATTTGTGGAGATATGTATTGGAGAACCACTTTCTCCTTTCTCGACTTCATCACGGATAGTGTAATGCTTGATTTCAAATGTACTTTAGTCTAGAACACTGATTTTCTATGAAGGCTTCATGTAGCTCTGAACAATAGAGTATATCGTTGTTGGAAAACTAGAACATATCCATGTGACACTTCTTCTATCATCATGAGATCTGATCTACTGATTAATCATCTTGATGTTATAGGGAATCTTCACCACACTTCTGCTGTGCACTGGAGGTTCTCCACCAAGTTATCTTCTTCTATTTGCATACAAGGTTCTCTTTCTAGTATGCCTCAAATTCTTGAGATTGCTCTTCATACTCTCTTTATTCAATTTCTCTGGAGAACATTCTTTGCATTCATATGATGTAGAAATCCAACTCATGGATGCTGCAGATGATATAATGACTCATGTAGAGATAAGTATCATTTACTGGAACAAGTAATCATCATAGTCTTGTCCCTCCATCTGGGATAATCTCTAGTTTTGGATCTCGCAATGCTTTCATTCATAATTCTTCTATACATTGTTCTTCATCACGACTTCTAGTTCCTCTGCTTGACTGCTTTTATTGAGTTTATATCAGGCTGACAATCTTGTGATTCTTGATACAATGATTGGTTGTTCTAGCTTCTCTTTCTTTCTTGGAATCTTCATGTGTTTCTTTATTTCTCGAGTCCATGGAGTTTCTTATAGATTCCATGCCCTAAAGATTCCATCATAGGATCACAGATGTGGATGGACAACCAGTGATACTTTAAGGATTTTTTTCAAAGAAGTCTTCTTCTATGGTTGAACTGAACACATACTTTATTTCATGGCTGCTATCATGGATATATACTTCATCATCTTCAATGGATCATATGATAAGCTCCCTTCTAATCCTTGCTTCATGTATGAGTGCATATAATCGGCTCTCTCTATTTGATAGATTCCATGCTTCCTTCTGCATCCTTATTGTCTTCTACAATATATAATTGGCTCTCTTTGTCTAATAGAGTCCACGCTTCTGTCTTGTTGTTTTCTACAAAAATGTTATAAGTCTTTCTCTGACTTCTTTCCATCTTTGCTTCTTCCGAGTCTCTTCATGATTGATTTGGCGTATTTCATCCTTTCATGTGTATTATCTAATGATATCAATCATTATCTTGTTGTTCTTCCATAGGTATAGTTCTTCTTGGAATACATTATCTTTNACACTAATCAAAGTGCACCCTGGAGAGAATGTATAAACCCTAAGGAATGACTGTCTGGACCATTTCCTCTGTTAACCACAAGAGGAAAAGACTGTCATATATCAACCTCCAAAACAGACCATTCCTCATGTTAACCATAATGAGAAATCGTTGTCCGGTGAGACAGGCCAGTCTTCTTGAGTAACCTTCAAGAAGAGATATTTCCCTAGACTACTCCCCATGTTAACCACAATGGGAATTCGCTGTCTATGATACATCAACAATCTGGACCATTTCCCATGTTAACCACAATGGGAAATCACTGTTCGTCATAAATCTCAATCCACTTTCCAAACAGGAAAGCATCTGTCCAAGATGGACTATTTTTCAATCTTGAAAATGAATGTACTCAATAATATTTTTAGTGCTCTCTCCCAACCTGGGAGTCATCTCTTCCTTTTTCAATAAGGAAGCCGTCTCCATGAGCTCCAACTTGAGTACCCAAACTCTTTCATATTGGATAGAAGCTTTACCAAAATGTATGCTTATCTTCTCATCTGTGGAGATATGTATTGGAGAACCACTTTCTCCTTTCTCGAATTCATCACGGATAATGTAATGCTTGATTTCAAATGTACTTTAGTCTAGAACACTGATTTTCTATGAAGGCTTCATGTAGCTCTGAACAATAGAGTATATCGTTGTTGGAAAACTAGAACATATCCATGTGACACTTCTTCTATCATCATGAGATCTGATCTACTGATTAATCATCTTGATGTTATAGGGAATCTTCACCACACTTCTGCTGTGCACTGGAGGTTCTCCACCAAGTTATCTTCTTCTATTTGCATACAAGGTTCTCTTTCTAGTATGCCTCAAATTCTTGAGATTGCTCTTCATACTCTCTTTATTCAATTTCTCTGGAGAACATTCTTTGCATTCATATGATGTAGAAATCCAACTCATGGATGCTGCAGATGATATAATGACTCATGTAGAGATAAGTATCATTTACTGGAACAAGTAATCATCATAGTCTTGTCCCTCCATCTGGGATAATCTCTAGTTTTGGATCTCGCAATGCTTTCATTCATAATTCTTCTATACATTGTTCTTCATCACGACTTCTAGTTCCTCTGCTTGACTGCTTTTATTGAGTTTATATCAGGCTGACAATCTTGTGATTCTTGATACAATGATTGGTTGTTCTAGCTTCTCTTTCTTTCTTGGAATCTTCATGTGTTTCTTTATTTCTCGAGTCCATGGAGTTTCTTATAGATTCCATGCCCTAAAGATTCCATCATAGGATCACAGATGTGGATGGACAACCAGTGATACTTTAAGGATTTTTTTCAAAGAAGTCTTCTTCTATGGTTGAACTGAACACATACTTTATTTCATGGCTGCTATCATGGATATATACTTCATCATCTTCAATGGATCATATGATAAGCTCCCTTCTAATCCTTGCTTCATGTATGAGTGCATATAATCGGCTCTCTCTATTTGATAGATTCCATGCTTCCTTCTGCATCCTTATTGTCTTCTACAATATATAATTGGCTCTCTTTGTCTAATAGAGTCCACGCTTCTGTCTTGTTGTTTTCTACAAAAATGTTATAAGTCTTTCTCTGACTTCTTTCCATCTTTGCTTCTTCCGAGTCTCTTCATGATTGATTTGGCGTATTTCATCCTTTCATGTGTATTATCTAATGATATCAATCATTATCTTGTTGTTCTTCCATAGGTATAGTTCTTCTTGGAATACATTATCTTTCAAGGAATAGATATACAAGATATGTACAGAGACGATACAAACGAGATATGTACAAGAAATAAGAAGAGTATTGTTACCTTTAGAAGAAGAAGTCTCTTTCATAATGCTTAGTCTTCTTTGTAGGTTCCTTTTCTTCGGCAACTGATGCTTCATGTTTCTCCTTCCTTTTCCTTAGCATGGGACAATGATTCTTGTAGTGACCATACTTTCGACAGTTGAAGCATTGTATTTCTGAAATGTCTTTCTCTTGATTTGGCTTCCTCCTTGAGCCAAACTTCCTTTTGCTCTCGAAGTTCTTGAATCTTGCTGTGAAGGCTTGATCATTGTACTTCTTTTGGGGTTTCTCTTTTTCACTGATCCTTGATTCTTCTTGAGCACAACAAGTCCAAAGTTTTTCAAATGTCGGATACTCCTTTATTTTGTTCATGCTTGTGGCAAATGCATCCCACGTCTTGGGAAGACCATTGAGTACTATGTTTACCAACTCTTTCTCTAAGATGATCTCTTCAATATCTTGTAGTTTATATCTTAACTGATAAATTCTCACAAAGTATGATGTTATGCTATCATCATCATTCATCTTCATGTCACAGAGCTCATTCTTCAGACTCATTATTTGTCCAATGTTTCTGACTGAGAAGAGGTTTGTTAGGGCATCGTACATCTTCTTTGATGAGTCAAGATGGGAGATTTAGGATATCAAGTGGTCTTTGATAGAGTCCACTATGATACTCATGGCATTGATTTCACCGTCTTTGAACTTCTCCATAGATGCAACGTTCTGTGGTTCCTTCTCTTCCCTTCTTCAAACTCTGGTTTCATGATCTTTCCTTTCATGATATCCAACACTTTATTCTTGGCAAGGATGAGATAAATCCTTGTATTCCATGCTCTAAAGTTAGAGTCTCCATCTAACTTGTTCTCTCACTTCATAGAGTAAGTCATGGCTTCTTTAACTTGGTCAAACCCTAGATTTGACCACAAACTCAAACTTGACGTATTGGCTTGCTGAGAGTGCCAGGAGATGCACTAGGCTAGGGCACATTGATTTGTCTGGAGATTAGGTCAATACCTTCACTTAAGGTGCCTCAACAAGAGGATTAGGGTTTTTGCAACTGCTCCTGCTAGTAACCCTAGCGACAATGTCTTGGAAGCTGCTTCTACTAGTAACCCTAGCGACAGTTCCTCAACGAGCTCAATATCCTAGTGGCTATGTTTCCTTCTAGTTTTTAGAGTGAATGAAGGAGGTGTGGGTCCATAACCTATTAGAATATTAAGTATGTGTGCTCGTTTGATCATTGACAATACCCTTGTCACCCAACCATAGGTCGAAGCCACCCTTCGAGCACATTAACCTTGACAAAGAATCACTCTGGAAGAAAACCCTAGGCTAGATAGACAAACAAAGGGTAGTGCACCTTTCCAAAAGGATATCACATCACAAAGAGTTGATAAGATAGTCCAAACCCTAGCCAAGAGATAGTCTAAGTGTAACTGCTAGCTGCAGCAGCTGCAATGACAACTCTCCTCCAAATCTGTGCACAAGACTGGGCACTGCAATTTTGAGACTACCTGCCAGAATGAGAACTGGCCTTCTGTATTTATACTAATTCTGGCTAATTGCCAGGGTCGACTTCTCATTCTGGGTATCTGTTTTTTCAATATATAATATTATTTCTGGCCGACTTCTTCTCTTGGAGGCTAATAATCGAATATGAATTATCTTCTTGAGCCGACAAGTCTTCTAAGGTTATTAGCCAACTCATTAGGGTTTCTTCTTGCTTCCCAGAGTATTCTATCATTGTTAGGTTTACAGGTGTAGGTAAATACCTCCCACAACTACCATAATATCAACACCATAATCGTCGATCTTCGAGGCTATAAGATCTGAAGGTCTTGAGTAATCGCGGGATTGGAAGTAGCACGATCTTTAATTCTCCTTTCGTTCTCCACAATCTATCCCTGCCGTTGATTTGGCGATTGTGTATCCGACGGTCACAACTCAATTCGACTTAATCTGATCACTTGTTGGATCAACCAAAGTCGTCGATATCCGAGCCTTCAAGATGTGATGATCTAGACCAATTTCAGGATTGGAACTAGCTAGTCGTTTAATTTTCCTTCTGATCTTCACAATCCATCCTTGTCGTTGATCTAGCAATTGTGAATCCGACGGTCATGACTTGATATGAATTAAAATACTCATTTGTTGGATCTGCCACAATCGTCGATATTCGAGTCTATGAGATTTGATGATCTAGACCGACTACGGGATTAGAACTAGCGAGTCGTTTAATTCTCCTTTCTCTCCCCGTAATTCATTCCTGTCGTTGATCTGGCTTGCAGATCCTATGGTCACAATCCTCCAACGATCCTTAGGCCCATGGTCACTCATATGATCGAAAATCGTAAAATGAGATGATCAACATAGTCGATTTCTTGATCGGAGGGCTGCTGAGGCTTCTCACCCCGAGCTTACACTTTTCCTTCCGATCTTTGATCTCTGTGTATTGTTCGCTCCTCCTCTGAGCTTATGCTTCTCCTGTTTTCCAACGTCACTGCTATTCTTGCCATAAATCACAAGAACACTCTTCCTGTAAAATATGCCAACAATCTCCCCCTTTGGCATTTGATGGCAACCTTGAAAGGCTGCACTATTTTTCTTAGACCTCCAACTGTAGCATCCAAAACAAACCTTTTCTCCCCCTTTGACATCAATGTCAAAGAAAAAATTCTCCTCCTGAGTTGTTGTAGTACTTTTTAGAGGTATAAGATATTCAACCAACACATACTCCCCCTTATAGGATGGACTCTCTTAGGTGAGAGAAGGGATGACACCCAACTTCTGATGGAGATATTCAAATGGTGTTTTGGCTAGGGGTTTAGTAAAGATGTCTGCAATTTGTTCTATGGTTGGAATGTAATGAACTTGAACGATCTTATTAGTGAACTCCTCTCTCAGAAAATAGTATTTTATGGGGATGTGCTTGGTCTTGGACTGAAATACATGATTCTTTGAAACACTAATTGCACTAGTATTATCACAATGAATTGGGATCGATGCAATATACTTTACCTCCAAGTCTACAAGTGTCTGAATCATCCACAGTACTTGGGTACAACAAGTGGCAACTGCTATGTATTTAGCTTCAGTAGTCGATAAGGAAATGGAACCTTGCTTCTTGCTCAACCATGCTACAAGAGAATCTCCTAAGAATAATGCACCTCCACTCGTGCTTTTCCTTTCATCCATGCAGTTATCCCAATCAACATATGAATAGACTGATAATTGAAAATTATGATTCCTGGGATACCATAGGCCATAGTTCATTGTTTCTTTCAAATATATGAATATTCTTTTGAAAGCTAGCAAATGAATCTGTTTAGGTG
>JZKD02S0579593.1:267823-285835 GCA_000966675.3 Picea glauca
CTTCAATTTATGTTTCAAAACTAACTCAGAAAAAGGGGAACTAGTGTAGCAACGACTAGGCTATATTCTCCTTAATCAATGGCTAAAACAAGTCTTCTATCATGGGGACATGAAGGAAGGACCTACTTGTGTGCTTGCTACCTAGGGTTTCAATGATTAAGCAAAATAACAACAATGTAACCATAAATGCAAGAGATTTAACTTACAACCATTCAATTAAGAAGTTTTGCATGATAAATACACTTACAAATAAATGAAGAGCTTATCAAACCCTAGTTGTAAACCTTCCAATGATAGAAAACACCATAAACATGCCAAGAATGATCCTCCACAAGAGTAGCGCCTCACTTCCAAGAGCAAAATACCAAAGACAAAGACTAAAAATGATTCTCTCACAAGAGAGTGAGTTGTGTTATCTTTAAAATAAGGTCCAACGTCCTCTATTTATACCAATATTATGACCTTTAATTAAAAAAATAGGTCATTAAAATAGTCGACAAGGATGACTAACAATATTACACTGTTTTACGCATTAAATGCTAAAAATGTCAAAATATGAGCTCAAAAGGAGACATCAGGCCCCTTTGAGGGAGATGTTGGCCCTTTTTGGGCAAGCTCAGCATCTAGAAAGTAGAACGTTGGCCCCTCTAGGGCTCCTGCAAGCTACCATATGTTCCAAGTGATCCCAACACATTGCCACATGCTCCAGAAAACGTCCCGCTGCCTCAGGTGACGTCTTGTCCATCCAAAGCCATCGTCCCATCTGCAGTGGGTGATCCCCCCTAGGCCAGGCTCTGCTATGGTGTCCTGGTGGAATGTCCTTCTGTCTTCTTCGTGCAAGGGCTCATCACAACATTGTCCTGCCTCTGCCATCCCAACAACCATCTGATGGGCTCTTCATCCCCATGGAGGTCCGAACTAATCACATCCCCATGTGTACCGGTCCATTGGTACCTGTCCACCGGGTATGGTCCTGCACATCAAAGACTACGCCCTCCATGGGCTCATCATTCCTAGGGATCATAGCAATGTCAATCATATTTCATCATTAAATTTATCAAATACATGCATGAAATCCCTAGCATATCATCTAAGAGCTCAAAGATATTACACAGATCTACTATACAAAGCTGAAGAAGATCCACATAACAACCTATTGGGCTAATACCCACAAGAGATGGAAATTTTCCTCAAAATATCATTCAAGCCATGTTTTTATGAGGTTATGTGGTCTAGGGATGTCCAGTCACAGTAAGACCAAGGGAAGGTGTTGTCTATGGGTGCCTTTGTAGGAGGTGAGCTGTACCCGTCATGGATGCATTTTTTCCAAGCCCTTTATTGCCTTTATTTTTCTTTTATTTCTTTTCTTTCTTTTTTATTTCAAGGTCTGACTAGAGGACACTGCCTTGGCGTGGTGACCAGAGCTGGCATTGTTACCCACTGGTATCTTCACATAAATGATAAGGCTAGATCGTGATGAGACCCCCTTTCCCTTGGTCATGCAATTGAAGGTCACTACCCTGGCGTGGTGACCAGATAGTGGCAATGTCATACTGCTGGATACCTATGAACATAATGGGCCGGTTCGTGATGAGACCTCCCATCCTCTTAGTTAGGTCTTATTTTTTATTATTTTCTTAGGGTCCCTTTAGTTTCTTATCGAGAGGCTTTTTATTGCCTTCTCAGGGATCCCCTGGGCAAAGCATATCTAGGTTTCATTTCTTATGGATTTTATCTTTTGCCAGATGCTTTTACCCCCTTCTTCCCACAAGACAAAGTGTAACCCTCAAAAGGTCATCGTAATGGCCGGACTAGGGGAATGGGATAGATGTGCGGGAGATAGGATGAAAAATGATAGAATGGTGGGAGCAGAATGATGGCTCTGCAAATCCCCCTTGGTGGCTAACCAAAACCCATGAATATAAGCTTTCTAAGTCACCCCATCAATCACCCCAACAATGGTCAAGTGGATTAGTGTAAGATCCAAGCATTCATCATAAATGAAAGGAACCTAATGCATATATAAGAAGGTTATAACGATCAAACATGACACATACCATGATACCTTGGACCAATTACCTCATGGAGCAAGAGTCCTCTCCGATGCAAGTCCAAGATGATGGTGATGGAAGCTGCTACTGCTGTTAGGACAAATATAGTGAAGAAGAAGAAAGATGGGCCCTCCAGGGCCATGCTCAAGTCAATCCTTCTCTCGGTACTCCATGGCTAGGACCTGTGGGCCTTGAGACATGATCTCCTAGTTATCCCTAGATATCGGGGATAACAATTCCAATGCTCATGAATGAATTATTCAGCCGCTCAGGAACGATGATTCAATTAGTGTAAATGAATCCTAACTGATCAAGAAATCACAAGATGAAACAATAACCCTTCGATCAGATTCGGAATGATCAACACCATTGGATTATATCTTATTTAAATATCTTATCTCACATGACCAATGGCGGTGACCAGACGCTAGGCTTAACGAACACTTGAGCGTTTATCAATTCAACAGTCATGATTCAATCTCTTGAAATTGACAACTGTCGTAACTTCGACATTTCTCCCTTCAAAACTTTTGGGTTTGAAAAATTTCAAAACTTCTGAATCAGATTTCCGGAAGAGATCGAATGATTTACATTTATTTCACGGAAATAGATCAATCGTCAGATTCGATTCTTACAAGGCTTAATATGATGATCATGACTTAATCAACCATTGACATGGATGACCACCTTTTACTCCGGGTCTTCGGCTATTATACTTATGCTATTATTCCACTGTATCTTTATCAATGGTTGAGAGTTCACCCGACATCAGATCGATGATCGAGATCTCCTTCGGGTCTTCAGACTTCAGATATTTCAACTTACGCTATCCTTCCACTGGAGTAGATCGATGAATGAGAATACACCCGGAGTGATCTTTCATATCAAACGACTCGTGTCCTTGCTGACATGGTCTGCCACATATGTCCTTTGTTGACGTGGTCTGCTGATGTGGTATGCCATATATGTCCTTTGTTGATGTGGTTCGCCACATGTCCTTTGCCGACGTGGTCTACCACATGTCCTTGCGGAAAAGGTTTGCTGACGTAATCTGCTGACATAGATCTCCCTGATCTAACAGTCATTGTATGTTCTCCAAATCTGATGGTCCTTATTCATTTCATATTTCCGGCTCTCTAGGCTTCAGGTTTTTCAAATCTCAAATTTTTCGGAGTGTAACCTCATCGTCTCTTTATATCCGAAGTGAATGATGTTCGTCGATCATGTTCTTAGATCTATGGCTCGATCTATCTACGGTGCAACTTTTCTATCTTATCCTGTCCTTCCACTTGAATTAATCCGATGACTGACGAGTATTCGCATAAGTAAGATCTGAGATCTTTTATCTTACTTATCCTATCCTTCCACTCAAAATGATCCGACGGATGATGAGAATTTGGGTTTGATCCGCTGACTGATGGGTATTCGAATAATCAAACTCTCAACGCTTTTAGCTTATCCTATCCTTCCACTAAAATGTGATCCAACGATCGTGAAGACACTCGAAGCAGATCAACGATCAAGGATGATTACAGAACCATAACTTGCGAGTGATTTAACTCACCACCAAAACCATAATCGTTGATATTCGAGGCTATAATATTTGATGGTCCTGAGTAATAACGGGATTGGAAATAGCACGATCTTTAATTATCCTTTATTTCTTCATAATATATCCCTGCTGTTGATCTGACGATTGCGCATGTGACGGTTACAACTCAATCCGACTTAATCTGATCGCTTGTTGGATCAACCATAGTCATCGATATCTGAGTCTACAAGATCTGACGATCTAGACCAATTGCAGGATTGGAACTAGCGAGTCATTTAATTCTCCTTACGATCTCCACAATCTATCCCTACCATTGATTTGGTGATTGCGCATCCGATGGTCATGACTTGATATGACTTAAACTGATCATTTTTTGGATCAACCACAGTCATCGATATTTGAGTCTATGAGATCTGACGATCTAGACCGATTGTGGGATTAGAACTAGAAAGTCATTTAATTCTCCTTTCTCTCCCTGCAATTCATCCCTATTGTTGATTGAGCTTGTAGATCTGACGGTCATGATCCTCCAATGATCCTTAAGCTCACGATCACTCATATGACCGACGCCCGTAAAATGAGACGATTGACACGGTTGATTTCTTGATCAGACGATTGCTGAGGCTTCTCACCATGAGCTTACGCTTTTCCTTCCGAGCTTTGATCTCTGCATACTGTTCGCTCCTCCTCTGAGCTTATGTTTTTTCTATTTTCCATCGTCATTGTTGTTCTTGCCATCAATGACAAGCACACTCTTCTTGTAAAATATGCCAACACAATATATCGACTTTGGATTGGTGAACTTAAATACCCAAAAAATATCTCATAAGCCCCAAATTAGTCATTTCAAATTCATCATTCATGGCTCAAATTATTCTATGCCAAATCATCTGTAAAAATCAAATCATCTACATATAAGAAAACAATTAACATGTTACCTTGTTGATTTTCTTTGATGTACAGTGTTGGCTTACATTCACTTTTCTGAAATCCATTCTGTGTGAGATAATAATCTATGCGACTATACAAAGCTCTGGGAGCTTGATTTAACCCATACAATGCTTTCTTCAATTTGTTTACTTTGTTTTCTTGTCCTAGAACCTCATAGTCTTATGGATGTTCGACATACACTTCTTCTTCTAAATGTCCATTCAAAAATGCAGACTTTACATCCATTTGATAAACTGACCATATGTTCTGCGCAACAATGGCTAACAATTTCTGACTGTGTCCATGTGCACAACTGATGCAAATGTTTCATTGAAATCAATTCGAGGTTGTTGTGTAAAACCTCTTGCAACTAACCTTGCCTTGTGCTTCTACACATTTCCTTTTGCATCTTGCTTGGTTTTATAAACCTACTTGACACTTATCATATCCTTGTCTTCAGGTACATCTACCAACTTCCATGCTTGATTGTTCTTTATGGATCTATTTTCTTCATCTATGGTTTGAGCCCATACATCATCTTTCACAGCTTCTTCAAAAGTTAATGGATCATCTATTTTTGAAAGCAAAAAAAAAAGTGAATAATTTTTTTGTGTCATCATTATAGATGTCGCGTAAACTTCTTGTCTTCCTTGGTAACATATTTGCTAATGTTCGATCTGGATATGTAGAACTACTAGGACTGCTTGCTGGAGTTTGTTGCGCTCTAGATGTAGATTGCACACCTTCTCATCTCATTGGAGTAGTTTGTGCTGTGCTTTATGTCGCAGTACCAAGTGTAGAAGGGAATGCACACTAATTTGTACACGGTGTTTGAACCACTTATTCTTCTGTGTCATCATTCCCAATAGAATTAATAATTCTGAGTGTCCTTTCTATGCTTCCATCTCATACTTCATTTTCCAGGAACTAAACATTGCGATTGATTATGACTTTTCTTGTGATAGGGTCATACAACTTGTAACCTTTTGTTTCTTCAAAATATCCAACAAATATACATTTCTGTCCTTTGTTGTATCGCTTCTTTATCATATTATTTAGAACATGTGCATATGCGACAAACTAAAAACTTTCAAGTGCGTCACATTATGCTTCATACATGTCTAGACTTCTTGAGGAACTTTGTTCTTCACATTGTTTGTCATACATCTGTTCATGATGTATACTGCAGATGCTACTGCCTCAACCCAATACTTGTTTGACAAATGTTTAACTTCCAACATAATGCGTGCCATTTCCATGATGGTTTTGTTCTTTCTTTCCATGACACCGTTTTTCTTGGTGTATACCACACGGTAAATTGTTTGTAGATGCCATGAACTTTAAAAATGTTCTAAAATTCTCTTGAAATATATTCTCCTCCTCTATTAGTTCATAGACATTTGATGTAATAACCACTTTGCTTCTCCACAAGTGATTTAAATTGTTGAAAACAACCCAATGCGTCAGATTTATGTTTTAAGAAATAAATCCATGTATTTCTTGATAAATCATCAATAAATGTTAGAAAATATGTAGTGCCTCCTCTATGGTTTTTCCATGAGACTTAATCTGATTTATGAGGCCAATAACATGGGTGTAAAATGAATCTATTGAATGTGTGTCTTTCATTGACTTCAAAATATTTGTAATTTTGAAGGATTGACTTTGTCCATACCATGATAAGAAGTTTGTATTATGTCCCATGCTTCCTTGGATTGCTTTGCTGATGTAACTCTTGGGAGTATGCTCTCATGCATGACTTTGGTGTATGTAAAACATAGCCTTTCCAATCTTCTTTCTTTGATCTTTCAAAACATCCTTCTTAACTTATGTGAAAGCATTGTACCCTTAATAAAATAATTTCTTGACAAAAAAAAACAAAATGCTATACTTAACATATAAACTCAGAAATACTCATGAATATGTAAACAACAAAATATTTGAAATATATTAAAAATTTTAGACATTGAGCGCTAATACATAATACAATATTGTGTCAAATTTCGTCAAACTTCGGCTCCAACGACTTCTGAAATATTTCTGCAACATACACAGACAGAGCTTGACCTCTGAGACTTCTTCAACTACCTTCAGTTACTACTTTCTCTTTTTGTTCTGTGCATATCGACTACTTACATATTTATTTGTTCTGTGCATATCGACTACCTACATAATCGGACTAAGACTAAGACTTCTGTACAAGCTAACGGACTTAACATTTAAGAAAACAATAAAATTGACTGAATTCTACCTACTCAGAAAGATATGGATCGGCTCCATTAAATAACTCCCCTTCTTGCGACTCATAAAACCGAGTTTGAGTAAACTTGCGAGTCAGTAAGTAAAATTTGCATATAAAGACTTTATGTTCTTCACTAAAATTTGGAAGGACATCGCCCATAATAAATTTGAGGTTAATCTAGAGGCTAATTGTAATGTTGTTCACTGTGTATGATCAGATATTTTGTGATGAAGACCAACTCCCGCGATAATCTGCGATCTGCTGCAGAATCAGGATGGTGGAAAGCTCACCAAAATATCATAGACACTCTGAACAATGCTTTTAGAGAATGCGATCATGTTATTCTTTTCTTTTCCACCAACAAAGCTCGCCACTTTGAGGTACTGAGACTAACCACTACGCTTTAAGCTTTCCAAAATGGTCGGAGATGGTACGCCTAGAAGCTTTTTATATCTCTGGACTGGTTAAGGATTTTATCTGTTTTTGCTGTTGCTAAAATTAATTTACGTCTTCTTTTATAGGGTTGTGCAAAAATGGTGTCCATAATCGGTGACCACGATCGAGGATCATCGAGCAATAACATTCGGCCAGTAAATAATATTGGAGAGAATTTGCAAATCAAATGGTTCAAGGTAATCATAGGCAATTTCAGCTTCCAAAATGAGAATAGATTAACAGTTTGTATTCATACTTCGTTCATAGATCTCTTTATTATAACAACTCTGCTGAAAAATAGAAATTCTTACATGCTCACGTCGATTTGTAATTGCTTATAAATAAAATGTATCGGCAGAAATTCTGAAATACTTTGCTGTTTTTGTAGCTGTGTGTATTGCCTCTGACTAAGATAGAAGGTCTGACGAATATCTCAAGTCTGCAGGTCTGATTTACCAATTTCCCTTTTGTTATTCCTTTGGCCTTTCTGTAATTGCTTTAATATGTCCAAATTGATAAATGGTTGCTGATATTGTCTATCTACATATCCTATAAACCCTGGTTAGATATGCATTTGTCATTGTGAAGCTAACCTGGACAGATGGATTGAACTGCATGCCAAACCTTTATAGAAGCATGCATGGATTGAATGCCCGTATAACGTCTTACTGACAATGCTCTTACAGAATAGTAAAGATGGTCAAGAATTGGACGAGTCTGTTGGAGAAAAAATATTTTCATTATTTCTGCAAGAACCAGACGGTGATCTCATGGTATGCATGGATCCTCTGAACATTAGTGATAGTATATCTTACTTTGTACTTTGTATAGATAGTAATCTTGCAACCATATTAACTGTCTGTAATTACTCCAGCGTCTTGCCAAGAATCGAACAAATATTGGTGTAGGACGAGATCAACAGATTCTATTATACAATTTTAGAGCCTGAAATTGTAGAGCGGAAGCGGGATTAGTAATTTACAAACACGGGATTGATAATCAACGATATGAATGTTTTAATGTCCTTCGTTAAGGAAATGAAGATGGCGAACAATTTTCCACGAGAAATGCATTTCTTAAGTTTTGTGAAAAAAATCCATACCTGATACGGTGCTTTAAGATACTGGGTTGCAATGGCCTTTTTACGAATTTTTGTATATTTATGGTTTAATCAAATGGCCTTTTATACGAAATTTTGTATATTTATCGTTTAATAATAACGTTATTTTAATATAATTAAAATCGCAAGCTTTAAATGTGAAGCAACAAATCTAATGAAGAAGCTATTTTCTACCATGACGTTCCTCTAACAATGTTGAAATTATGATACATATTTGTTGTTTCATATTTTCATAAAGTTTGAAACTGAAATTTTTTAGATTAGATTTGAGAGTTGTTCTGTAAAAATATTGAGTTTGCAAAAAAAATATATCTCTCATTCTTTTCAATGACATAGAATTGGTGAGAACTAATGTTTTAAATTATTAAATATTTTAGACATATTGTTATAATTTTTTTCCTTTAAATTATATATATATTTTAATAAATTTAAAATTTAATTTTTTATTATAATAAACAAAATTACATTTTAAATTTTTTAATAGAATGTCAAAAATAAGTGATGAAATCGATGAAATCACATGAGTATTCCTATAAGAGACCACATCATAAATAGTAAAAAACTATCGTATCTAACCCTTCATTCTATTATCATATTTCCTATATGATAACATCCTCCTATTACTTCCATACATTTTATTTGATATATATAAATTTCTTAAAATAAAACTTGCTCTTCATCTAATCCTATTAAACAACATAAATATGATAACATCCTCCTATTACTTCCATACATTTTATTTGATATATATAAATTTCTTAAAATAAAACTTGCTCTTCATCTAGTCCTATTAAACAACATTTAAAAGCCTTTTAGGATCTTCTATCCAAATATGTACCAAAATCTCTCTATATATGTCGTTCAAAACTCTTTTGCTCTTTAAAAAAAACCTTATATCCAAAACAAATATATAGATGTTTAATAAAAAATGGCATGTTTAGAAAAGGTGGATATACCCTCCACCACTTTCTCTATTATCCATTTATCTAAAAAAAAATTACAACTTTAGATAACATGTCACCTTTCTCATTTACAAATGTATAAATGTTTAGTAAAAAATGGCATGTTTAGAAAAAGTGGATCTACCCTCCACCACTTCCTCTATTATTCATTTACCTAACAAAATTCCAACTTTAGATAACATGTCACCTTTCTCTTTTCTTTTCTTGTATACATGGATGAAGCAAATTGCATTAAATAATTTTTTTAGATTTTTGGACTCCTCAACATTAATTTCAAGATAAAGAGACTTTGAAAGACTTTCAATTTTGTGATACCATATTCAACAACTAGCAATAAAGTTAGCTTTGGAGTCAACAACCCATCATAATAATTTGTTCCCCTACTAAATCCATTTTTGAATTTTATAATGTGTGTTTCCATCCGCCTCATTTCTCTATGCTACATTCTAAAAATATCTATCAAATTAAGTTTAGACTCCCTCAAAGTCCATTACTTATCTTTTTTTAGTTTGCTTAAAGTTCCCGGCCAAGTATGCTTAAACCTTGTGTTGCACATTGCAGATCCAAAACATTTTTATCCTTAAATAGATTTAAATTTCTAGCTAACCAAACCCCTCATGCAATAATAAGAGGTAAGGCCCCTCTTACTCTCATGTAGTATTGTCCATTCCATGTCCACTCCTAAAAGGACCTTCACTTCTTGCCATAACTATTTAGTATACACACAAGACAATAATCAATGATTGGTTGTATCCTCATCCAATTTAAATAGCATGTACCTATTAGGCCCTTTCTAATCCCATCTTTGACACATCCCATGTTAAGACTCTTTCATTGAAATCCAACCACATGAATATTCTAGCTTTTAGGGGGCACTTAAAAGTCTAAGTAGACTTCCACCACCACTGTGCAACCTCCACTTGAACACATTTTCATAATTCTTTATACCCCACCTTTAGGTAATATCTACCTAGTTCAGGGGTTCTTTGACCAAATTAATTCATCCTCCACTTCCTTTATCCTAACATGACTAGATCTAAGTCTTGTTATATATCTATCCCATTCCTTTGCTTCATCACCCATTAACCTTGTTCTTCCAACATCCAACCATTCATGTATCCACATCATCTTGATGTTGAAATCATCCACATGACATAACTTATAGACACCTTATAATCATGACATGACATAACTTATAGGTAAAAATTAACCTCTTAGAGAGATGATAATTTTATCCACACCCAATCTATGGATCTTCATCCAATCTCATCCTGTGTAACCTTTGCCAATTTTCCAAACTAACCATATACCTATCATGAGAAAATATAAAACCATGCTACTTTCCACACCAATAAATAATTGTGATGATATTTTGGGGTCCTTCAGATCCAACCTTCTAAAGATTTTGGTTCTTTTCCTCACTTATACCCATATAAGAAATGTTTTTTTATTTTTTATCAATTTATCTTCATTCCTATTACTGAGCAGTATAATTCCAATATCTCTAAGTTCAAATTTAGCATGTCCCTTCTTGAACCATCTCCAAATAATAGGATATTGTCCACAAACTTGACCCCTTACATATCTTACAACCTTGACCCCTTTGAAGGAGCTTGTGCTCTTAGCTTCCACAAAGGTTGTGCTGAATCCTTCAGTGATAATTAGAAAAATTATGGGTGAAATATATTAGCCTTGCATAAAGCTCCTTCTTGGCATCAAAAAAGGAGAAGAAACACCATTTGTTTTCATATAACAAGAAACAAAGTTAACACAATTCATGGCCTAATTTACAAATGGGACCTAGAATCTTAAATGGATCAACATTGACCTGAAGTATAGCCAGCTAGTCCTATAATAGGACTTTGATAGTTCAATTTCAAAACCATTGTTGTAATCCTCTTTGTCTTTATAATGTGAAACCCCTCCTAGGCAACACCTATTTCTTCATGAATTTGTCTTCCCTCAAAAAACCCAAACCGCTCTTTGGAAATAGCCTACAAGAGTACCCTTTTTTATTTTTTTATCTTGGCAATGATATTGTATATGGAATTACACAAATATATAGGTCTATATTCCTCAAGAGAAGAAGACTTATTTGTCTTTGGTATCAAATAAATAGAGGTGGCATTGAAATTTATTAGGATCTTACAAACAAATTTGGATTCCACAATAAACCTCAACATGTCCTCTTTTATTACCTCAGGAAAACCTAAGAAAATTTCTATAGGCCAAAAATAAATCCTATAACCCTTGTCCTTCTCAAAATAAATACTAGCCTCTTCTAGTTCAATTTCCAATTCCTCCTCCATCAAACTACTATTGTCTTCCTCATTTACAAATATTGAGAAAAATGAGGTAATTTTACAACTTACATAATAGTATCTCTATTCTTTTCTTGAAAAATGAATTTGAAACGATCCACTCCTGCTTATTCCAAATACTTAAAACTTGTAGCTATCAAGTCATCATGTTTGGTAATATACCAAATTGTGTCAATGTTCTTTCGATCATTTGAAAACATGTGATTTTTTTTGTACTTTCCTCCCCTAATGAAAGCCACCTGGCCCTACGTTTTGGTGTCTCCAATTAGCCTCCTTGTCATATAGAATATTGATTTTTCTTTTGTTCCAAATTCTTTACCTAATTCTTGGGAGAAAATCACCATGCCCAAAATTGATTTACCTGACTATATGTTAGTAGTAGAAATAAATAAATTCATTTAGATAGATATTTGACACCTAGATCTACCCCTTGCATATACAAAAGAAAAATCCCAACCCCCCAAAACCTTTTATAACTCAATTCCCCCCCCCCTTCTCCTAAAGTATTTTTAAGGAGAAGAATGTATGGCTTGTGTAACTCCACCAACCTCTTCAAGGATAAAATTTTTGAGGGATGAACAAACCCTCTACAATTTAAGGAGAAAATAATCATGCTTTACCTTCCTCCATTGCATGAAATACTATAATACTAGACCGAGCCAAATTCTGTTGTTTTCTAGATATTACCTCCAAATTTTCTTTATCTTGAGCTAAAGAGATAAAATATTTTCTTCCATTACCAAAAATTATATCTTTTACCCCTTCCACAAGAACAATTCCTCCCTCAACACATCCTTTTGAATCACCCAATTCCTCCTTTGAGCTACGATTTCATCTATGAATATCTTCCCTATAGGCTAAAGTTTTTTCATCTACCTTGACCATCGCTTTAGGAACCTTATTTTTTTTAGAATTATCACAATAAGTATCCATTATACCCCATGAACCCTTGTTTAAACCATTATCATGAAATAAATTAATGGATAATGGGACAAGCTCCTTTAATAACTTACCAATTTTTACCACATGCACACTCACATCCTTAGTAGGTTCTTCAACACAATGAATCACCTTTGAAGGATTCGGCCTTAGGGATTCAACCTCCTTTATACTTGGATTGATATAGGAAATAGGACTATCTTCCACTTTTTCCTTGACCTTTGAAGGATCCATAGGGATTGTAGGCTAATCACCTTCCACCTCACCTAGTTTTCCATAGACCTGTCTACATCCACATACACCCAAGAGAGGGTCCCCTTTCCTACCATCTTCTTTTTTACCCAAACCCTTTTTTGAAAGGGAATTTCACAATATTGCACCAATTTACCATAATGGTGACACCTTACACATATAAATGGGATTCCCATATAGTCTAGTTGTTGAACTAAATAAAATGAATCCTTCTACATTCCATCGCAAAAACTTTCCTCATGTCTAAAGTAACCAATATTTTTTCTACCACCATAACAACTCCATTCAAAAAACTCATGTCCGCATTTAAAAAATTTCCTAGAGAGATCCCAATTTCTCTAAATACTTCATAGGTCCAAAATTATATTGACAATATAGGTAGCTTAACCCAAACTAGAGCATTGTTCATCTTCTCTAACCCGACATCGAAAATAGGGGTCAGATGTTTTAAAAATAGAGGAGTGGTCTCCCACTTCTAGAACCCTACCATGATATTCTCTACATCTTCCAATGAGTTAAATAAAAATCCCAACCATCCTAGGGTGAGCATGCAAAATTTCAGGTCATACCTTAGCATAGGTTCCAATTGATCTGCCAATCAATTCTTGATCAAAACCTCTCCCATTTACTTGCCTAAAGAAGAACTACTAGAGCTTGTTTTGAGAAATTTACAATTTCATGCATTTGAATATCTTCATCAAGGACTAGCTTCATTGGAACAAATATTTCCTTCACACAATTTTCCCTTTTTATTCTCATGCCATTTTTCTCCCCCTGCATGCTATTTAAAAAGAGATCATAGATCAATCGAGGGATCAATGTAGCTGTTAATATCGAGGGTAATATGAGCCATCGAATCACTCTATGTTGGGAACAAATCATGACCAACGTATTACCTAACTACAAATGAATACTAATGCATACTAAAGAATCACACTTTTACCTAATGAGACATTAGACCAAGCTGATATTAACTAAATCCTAAGTGTCTAAATATCCTAACATCCTCCCTTAAGAACAACTTGGGATAGGATTGAAGGATTTAAAAAGGAGACACAATAGGAAAAGGAAGAGGCATTAGAGACTATCCCCCATTAATGATAACTTCTTGAACCCCTAACATAAATCGAAGTTTGGAAAAAATCGCTTCTCTAAGAGACTTTATGAAAATTTCTGCAACTTGATCTTATATACGGAAAACAAAAAGCACAAGTCAATAATCCGA
Organism: Picea glauca; assembly: GCA_000966675.3. NCBI lineage: Eukaryota > Viridiplantae > Streptophyta > Pinopsida > Pinales > Pinaceae > Picea > Picea glauca. Next base: position 281,853 of record JZKD02S0579593.1, read on the forward strand.
TCATGAATGATTTTATTGATGAAGTGCATGTGTATCTATATTCGTTTATTGTGCTAATGTTGAAGTAAATATTTGGTGAGCTTGATGGCAATTTTATTGTCGCACTAGAGGGTGGTCAAATGCTACTTTTGGAATCAAAATTATGAAAGGATTTTTTAAAAACACAAGGCTTCTTTACTTGCGTTAATCGTTGCTCGATACTCTACTTATGTTGAAGAAAGAGAAAGATCTTGTTGTTTCTTACAACCCCAAGTGACGGTTCTAGAACCAAGGATAAAAACATAACCTATAGTAGATTTTCAATCATCATGGTTGTTGGCCCAATCCGAATTAGTGAAACCAACCAACAAAGGACCCCCCCTGAACTGTAATGTATCCCAAACTGAACTATACCTCAAACATATAGAAGTATCCTTTTATCTACTTTCCAATGGGTCTCACGGGGTGTTTGCATATATCATGAAAAAATACCAACAAGAAAGGAAATATTAGGACATGTGTGATTTAAGTATAAAAGGCTACAAACTAACTGCCGATACAAGGTGGAATAAACTTTGAGAGAAGTATAAGTGGTAGTAAGTTTGAATCTATACTGGAAGGGAGAAGGGGGTAGTTTAGAATCGTCCATGTGAAAGTGACGAAGAAGGTCACAAGAATACTTAGACTGGGAAATAAAAAATCCTTCCTTGGTTTGCAATACTTGGAGGCCAAGGAAATAATGTAGATAACATAAATATGCCATTTCAAATTTATTTTTAAGTCTATATTTCACATGGGTTTAAATTTTAGGGTCACTACCAATGGGGATAAGGTCATCAACATAAAGAACAATAATTATGATATGGCTTCCTAATTTTTTGGTGTAGACATTAGGATCATAATTACATCTAGAAAAGCCGACATTAAGAAGAAAGTTGTCCATTTTGGCACACCAAGCTCAAGGAGCTTGCTTAAGACCATAAAGAGATTTCTTAAGGTAAAAAACAAGGTTGGAATCATTCTATACATAGAGAGGAATTTATTCCATGTAGATTTCTTCTTGAAAATCCCCATGAAAGAATGTGAATTTAACATCTATCTGATGGACCTCCCATTTATGTGAGGGGGGAAGGGATAGAACAAGGTGGATGGAATTCATTTTGGTTATGGGAAGGTTTCATTATAGTCAATGCCTTCAACTTGAGAGAGATTTTCAGATCAATCTGCACACCGGACGGTCTTGGGAAGACCACTTTCCAGAACCTCCATGCTTCACATTTAATGGGTGAGCTGAGGTTTCAACTACCTCCATCCACCTTCATTCATTTTTAGTGAGTACCAAGATCAAGGTCGAGCTGAACTGGCCCTTGGAGAGCGTGATGATCCCTTCTGCAACTAAACCTGATGCTTCGGCCCTTTGCGCAATTCTTTCAATCACCCCCAAGTGACCATGGTGTGTGACCCTGTGCCTATCTCCAAGGGTGCTTTCGACATTTCTCATTTCATGGATGGGAGGAGGCTTCTCCTTGTGCTTCAAAGCTATGAAAGGCGAGGTGGTGACAACGCCTAATCGTGCACCACGTGTCCCCTTCGATGGACGGTCCTGATAATCTCGGCAATATGGTGGGCCCAAATCCTGAGCGCTTTCGGCGCTTCGCTTCTCGTGGATGGGAAGGAGCTAGTCCTTACTCGTCAATGTCGCGATGCACAAAAAGGTGATAGGGTCTAATCATGTACCACATGTCCGTGCAGGATGGATGACTGAGATCACTTTGGGTGATACTGTGGGCCTAAGTCCTAAATTTTTTCGGCACTTCGCGTCTCGTGGCTGGGAGGAGGCTGGTCCTCATTCTTCAAAGACACGAAGGGAGAAGTGGCGATATAGCTCGATCGTGTGCCACGTACTCCTCCGGGATGGACGGCTAAGATATTTTTGGTGATATATAAGCGCTATCCATTTTGCTAATCTTGGTGAAAATTTTCTAACCACGATTACCCACTGCTCGTCGATCTACTCTATAGATGGATCTTGGCCATTGACAACACAACTTCGTCCGCTCACTTGATTGGTAACTAGAAACGCGATTTTTCCATGCTACACTTGGGCGCTTGTCGTGCAACCTGCAGACCTGGATACTCTTACGCCCAAGACAATAATTGTTACTAACACTTTGGAAATGTCAAAATAAAATCTCAGGAGAGATATCCTTGTGATTGGATAGGGACAATGCATAGAGGAGCGAATTGACACAAAGCTCAGGAGAGAAGGCATGTTTGAGTGAAACAGAAACATAGTTTTGCAATTCAGGAAATCTGTGCAAAGGATTTTGGATTAATCATGGCCATTAGTTTGATTTGAAAAAACTAGCAGATTGATCATAAAGATTTATGTTGGATCATCGGATCAAAGTATAGTACGATCGGAAGGTAAACAACAAAGAAGCGGTGTTGATCATTGGATCAAAATGAAATCATGATCAAATGACTTAGATCTCTTCTCGCGAGTTCATTGAGCAACAAAAAAATTTCTATGTATGGTTCATTATGGAGGTAATGGATGTTGGAGGTACATTTTGATGATACCATAGAATATATGTGAGTCCATGAGTTCGAGAGTCTGCGAACCCAAGAAAAATAATTTGAAATTTTTTCTAAGTATAGGTTCATTTTTTAGCTTGCGGAAGTTGGGGGTGCACTTTGATGACACCATAAAATATATGTGAGTCCACGAGTCCAAGAGTCTGAGAACCCAAGAAAAATCACTTGAAATTTTTTCTAAGTATAGGTTCATATTTGAGGTTGTGGAATTTGTGGGTGCATTTTGATGACACCATAGAATATATGTGAGTCCGCGAGTCCAAAAGTGTGCGAACCCGAGAAAAATCACTAAATATTTTTCTAAGTATAGGTTCATATTGGAGGCTGCAGAAGTTGGGTATGCATTTTGATGACACCTGAGAAGACATGTGAGTCTGCAAATCTCAAAGTCAATGAACCCATCACATAAAATAATTCTAAGTAAAAGTCCATTTAAAAAATGAATGAGAACCATCCAATCAACGATTGATTAAATCATAATTGTTTGATCTAATAGGAAGATCAAAATAATAGAGATCATCAGATCTAATAAATGATTTAGAAAGTGGAACATGGTGCATTCCAGAAGGTGACACGTGTCAAGGCTCATTTGGCATATAAGGTATACGAAAGTCATGAATCAAGGTGACACGTGAATGTTACTCAACCAATGTCATGTCAATAGATACACATCAACACCGACACATGAGATTCAATTCATTGGAAGTATTAAAATAATAGCTAGAATTCGGTCAGTTGTCAGATCCAAGAGAGTGAAATATCAATTGTTGGATTAAGCCTTTGGTTCTTAGCCTAAGGGCATATGACGAATAATGTTAATAGGGAGTGCTTGTACATAATTCAGGAAGAATTACTCTGGAAGAAGGCCAAATTCCAGAGGACTTGCGTCCAACACCGGTCTCATGATAAAGGACTAAGGGAGAAAGAAGAGGTACTAGGAGTAGTGATTAATGGATAAGCCCGTGGTTTTGATCCCACGGTCATTTGAACATTGAGTTGAAGAAAACACCTTTGAATAATTCTATTTATGTAAATAGTTAAGGGCCTATGGAATAATTTGATGAGATTAACACCATAATAGTACAAAGAACCGATAAAAGTTTGAATCTGATCTGTTGGAAAATTAGGGACACAACAAAAGAATATGAATAGTGTAAGGAGTCGATCCATACATGTGATCAATTCATGAAGGCGAAATTCGAATCAAGATTATTCTTCTAAGTAAATTGAGAAACTTACATGATAAATTAATGAATAAAAAAATAAGGTATTTTATGAAGAGGTGGAATGGTTCCTGTCAAAAGAAACAATGGTTCAATCCTATACCTATTGAAATACTATATAAAGTGGTGAATATTATGTATCTTGGTGGATAATATATATATATATATATATATATATATATA
>JZKD02S0579605.1:0-12691 GCA_000966675.3 Picea glauca
GGCGCTAGCCTACACCAAGATGGTTGGGCTAGTCAAAGTGTTTCCAAAACATCGAAGCAAACACCATAATTTCATCAAAATAGTGGTGAATGGAACTATAAAGGCGGCATAATCATTCAAGTCAAGAGAAATGAGAATGGTTCCCATGTATCATGGATGAAACACATCTGTAGGATGTCCTCAAACAATTTCTTAAATGTTTCCATGACCAACCATCAAGCCAACCACAAACAATCCTCAGAGGATGTACCTTGCCAATATTATTCGTATACGCCTCTTTATCAATGAGTTGAAAGAAGAGGAACTGACGAAATGTCATGGATACATGACATGAAGACAATGTTATCTTTGATCATGATGTTGAGGATATCGATATGTGGAGGATGTAGACCCTAAAGTTGATGTTGAAGAGTCTGTTGCTACCAAAAACTTTGATGTTGGTGTTGAAGCGTTTGATACTGGCAACTCTAATGATGAAGTTGGTGTCGAATCTAGTTGTGAAAGCTCCAAAGTTGTATCAATAATAGGTGTAGTTGGTGGCTTCTGCAAATCAATAGTAGAAGAGTCATCTGATGTGATGGACTCTTATGCTAGAAAAAATTGAGTCTGAACGGTAGAAATATCGAGACAACTTGCTAATGGAAATGAAGTCCATTCTTACCAAGGCCGCCACCAGTATAGCCCATATGATGCATCAATTTTAACCCAATACCACGAGTTTGCAACTCAAAAAATGGTGAAGAAATCTCAGGAGTGGTCAACAATGCAAAAACGACATTAGAAGCAAAAGGTTGTTGTAGATATTTCTACAAACAAGCAATAATATCTTCCTTCTCTTTTAAATCAACCAAAAAATGCTCATTGAGAAGAGTGAACTTATCCTCCATCTCATTAAAACAGGTGATCCAAGTATCAACTTGAGCTTGACTCCTCTCCATTAAACCTCGAATGACTCTAGAATCCCTGAGAAAATAGGTACTCATGTTTTGAAGATAAATCTTGGATTTCTCTTGTTCACCTCAAAGTTTGCTAACTTCTTTGACACGTTTTAGATTCAGACTCTAGAGGGTGGAGATAACTGCATATTTTTCCTCCATTACAACATTTATCCCCCAATGAATGATATCAAGTGAGATATGCATGCCGAAGTAGCGATCTAAGGTTTTGTTGATCTATTGCATGCAACTAGAGATCTAATAAAACAATCATATATCCTAAACTATGATGTGGGTATTGGAGATTTTTGGTGAGCATGAGCATCCTTATGCAATGCGTCTCTGTACAAAAAATCAGATCTACGCATATCGTGGATTCCAAGATATCATTGATGGATCCATGACAGCTATAAATTTGACAAAACAATTGTATCTCCTAAAATACGATGTGAGTATTGGAGAATTTTGGTGAGCATAAGCATCCCTATGCAATGCATCTCTGTACAAAAAATCAGATTTACCCAAATTGTGGATTTCGAGATATGGTTGATGGGTTTGTGGCACACTAATCTTGGAGCTGCAATCTACAATCTAATGAAGTTGCCAAGACAATTTCACACCATCAAGAGTGAGTAAGAAACACAATCTAGCTAGAGAATCATATAGAATGCACGACACAAGAAGTTCTAATGGAGATAATTATATTCTTTTTGTTTGCATCTTCCTCCTGAACCTGCAAATAAAATGCTTATGTGCTTTATCCTATCAACAAAGCTCCAATACCATGTCAAGTTTCGTGGAAACTTGTCACAAAGAATCTAGCTAGTAGAAGAATCACATAAAGCTTGCGAGAGAGAAAAGAGAAAGAGAGAGAAGCTTGAGAAAAAGAATGAATTGTATTAACTTAACATAATAAATGAGTGATACACACACAAATCTATAATCCAAGAGAAGAAATGCACCAATCTCATGCAGTACATGCGCCATAAGAATGATCTAAAGGAGATATGGACACTAACTCATTGTAACAAGAGTTAATTGCTAGCTAGTCTCGGTTAACTGTTTAAGAGGAAACAATTTAACTGAGTGACAAGTGTGGAGACCAAGAATAACACATTCATGTAAAGGAGGTGCACCCTCATTCCCTGAAATTTAGGAAATAGATGCATGAGTGGTCATCCACTAGTCAACTAAGATCAATTGTGGTTGAACTGAAGTCATAACTGAAGTGACAATGCACCCTATTTTATAGGAAGCACCCTAAATTTTAGGAGCGCCCTATTTTGTAGGATAATATTCTCAGCTAAAACTTTGGAAAAGTGAGTGTGTAAAAGTGTGTAATATCTCCAATAGTCCAAATATTAGGCTACCCACCCTCTTTGACATCCATTTCAAAATAGCCCATGGATACAAATAAATTCAATCCCAATCTATTGCGATTAAACACAAATCCCACCAGCCCATAAAATGAATTCCCCATGAACCATTGAAATTGTTGTTTCTTTTCCACAATGGTAGACCTTGTCCACCATCCATCCCTTGATGACCCATTGACCCAATAAAAATAAAACTTGTAGATGAGATGTTTTAATCTAAACAAGCAAAAATTATTCAAGCCAACAAGACACCAAATAAATCATTATAATTAAACATATTTAATACTGGAACCTTAAAACCAGAGTGAAATGGATACATTCCTATTCAAAACTTTAAAATGGATGGACAAAAAATATTACATGGACAAAAGATATATGTATTTTGCATGCTACCTTACACCATCCAATTGCTAGGGATCCTTGATACTATACATCTATAATGCTTGGAAACAACTCTACTATCATCGAAATATAGAAAATAATGTTGAGAGTGTTGTNGGCGCTAGCCTACACCAAGATGGTTGGGCTAGTCAAAGTGTTTCCAAAACATCGAAGCAAACACCATAATTTCATCAAAATAGTGGTGAATGGAACTATAAAGGCGGCATAATCATTCAAGTCAAGAGAAATGAGAATGGTTCCCATGTATCATGGATGAAACACATCTGTAGGATGTCCTCAAACAATTTCTTAAATGTTTCCATGACCAACCATCAAGCCAACCACAAACAATCCTCAGAGGATGTACCTTGCCAATATTATTCGTATACGCCTCTTTATCAATGAGTTGAAAGAAGAGGAACTGACGAAATGTCATGGATACATGACATGAAGACAATGTTATCTTTGATCATGATGTTGAGGATATCGATATGTGGAGGATGTAGACCCTAAAGTTGATGTTGAAGAGTCTGTTGCTACCAAAAACTTTGATGTTGGTGTTGAAGCGTTTGATACTGGCAACTCTAATGATGAAGTTGGTGTCGAATCTAGTTGTGAAAGCTCCAAAGTTGTATCAATAATAGGTGTAGTTGGTGGCTTCTGCAAATCAATAGTAGAAGAGTCATCTGATGTGATGGACTCTTATGCTAGAAAAAATTGAGTCTGAACGGTAGAAATATCGAGACAACTTGCTAATGGAAATGAAGTCCATTCTTACCAAGGCCGCCACCAGTATAGCCCATATGATGCATCAATTTTAACCCAATACCACGAGTTTGCAACTCAAAAAATGGTGAAGAAATCTCAGGAGTGGTCAACAATGCAAAAACGACATTAGAAGCAAAAGGTTGTTGTAGATATTTCTACAAACAAGCAATAATATCTTCCTTCTCTTTTAAATCAACCAAAAAATGCTCATTGAGAAGAGTGAACTTATCCTCCATCTCATTAAAGCAGGTGATCCAAGTATCAACTTGATCTTGATTCCTCTCCATTAAACCTCGAATGACTCTAGAATCCCTGAAAAAATAGGTACTCATGTTTTGAAGATAAATCTTGGATTTCTCTTGTTCACCTCGAAGTTTGCTAACTTCTTCGACACGTTTTAGATTCAGACTCTAGAGGGTGGAGATAACTGCATCTTTGTCCTCCATTACAACATTTCTCCCCCAATGAATGATATCAAGTGAGATATGCATGTCGAAGTAGCGATCTACGGTTTTGTTGATATGTTGCATGCAACTAGAGATCTAATAAAACAATCATATATCCTAAACTATGATGTGGGTATTGGAGATTTTTGGTGAGCATGAGCATCCTTATGCAATGTGTCTCTGTACAAAAAATCAGATCTACGCATATCATGGATTCCAAGATATCATTGATGGATCCATGACAGTTATAAATTTGATGAAACAATTGTATCTCCTAAAATACAATGTGAGTATTGGAGAATTTTGGTGAGCGTAAGCATCCCTATGCAATGCGTCTCTGTACAAAAAATCAGATTTACCCAGATTGTGGATTTAGAGATATGGTTGATGGGTTTGTGGCACACTGATCTTGGAGCTGCAATCTACAATCTAATGAAGTTGCCAAGACAATTTCACACCATCAAGAGTGAGTAAGAAACACAATCTAACTAGAGAATCATATAGAATGTGCGACACAAGAAGTTCTAATGGAGATAATTATATTCTTTTTGTTTGCATCTTCCTCCTAAACCTGCAAATAAAATGCTTATGTGCTTTATCCTATCAACAAAGCTTTGATACCATGTCAAGTTTCGTGGAAACTTGTCGCAAAGAATCTAGCTAGTAGAAGAATCACATAAAGCTTGCGAGAGAGAAAAGAGAAAGAGAGACAAGCTTGAGAAAAAGAATGAATTGTATTATCTTAACATAATAAATGAGTAATACACACACAAATCTATAATCCAAGAGAAGAAATGCACCAATCTCATGCAGTACATGCGCCATAGGAATGATCTAAAGGAGATATGGACACTAAATCATTGTAACAAGAGTTAACTGCTAGCTAGTCTCAGTTAACTGCTTAAGAGGAAACAATTTAACTGAGTGACAAGTGTGGAGACCAAGAATAACACATTCATGTAAAGGAGGTGCGCCCTCATTCCCTAAAATCTAGGAAATAGATGCATGAGTGGTCATCCACTAATCAACTAAGATCAATTGTGGTTGAACTGAAGTCATAACTGAAGTGACAATGCACCCTATTTTATAGGAAGCACCCTAAATTTTAGGAGCACCCTATTTTGTAGGATAATATTCTCAGCTAAAACTTTGGAAAAGTGAGTGTGTAAAAGTGTGTAATATCTCCAATAGTCCAAATCTTAGGCTACCCACCCTCTTTGACATCCATTTCAAAATAGCCCATGGATACAAATAAATTCAATCCCAATCTATTGCGATTAAACACAAATCCCACCAGCCCATAAAATGAATTCCCCATGAACCATCGAAACTGTTGTTTCTTTTCCACAATGGTAGACCTTGTCCACCATCCATCCCTTGATGACCCATTGACCCAATAAAAATAAAACTTGTAGATGAGATGTTTTAACCTAAACAAGCAAAAATTATTCAAGCCAACAAGACACCAAATAAATCATTATAATTAAACATATTTAATACTGGAACCTTAAAATCATAGTGAAATGGATACATTCCTATTCAAAACTTTAAAATGGATGGACAAAAAATATTACATGGACAAAAGATATACGTATCTTGCATGCTACCTTACACCATCCAATTGCTAGGGATCCTTGATACTATACATCTATAATGCTTGGAAACAACTCTACTATCATCGAAATATAGAAAATAATGTTGAGAGTGTTGTGGAAAAGAAGAAAATTTAAATAAATCAAAACCATGGATAAATATAACAAAGCCAAAGAAATAGTTTTCCAACCAGATGACTTTGCGAATGACAATTTGGATGGATGGATGCCCTTCCATAGTAACCACAAATAGAAACTGAAGAGCACTACCAAATTATGGCCCTTTTACTCACCTGTGATGATATATTCTGCAACAAATCAATGTCAATGGAGAAATTAATGACATATAAACTTAAAATAATCAAGCGATCTATTTACATCTTATAATTGATATCGACATTTATGGCCTTGAGAAGTTGAGAGGGCTGAGAATTTCTTGTTGGTTACCGCAAAATCTATCTAGTTTCTCTCTGTGAAGTCCATAACTTGAATCCGCATGTACTCACTGCAAATTTCTCTTCATTTTTGTATGTTAATAACACTAGTTACATGGCTAAATAGAAAGAGCAGAACTTTTGTTCGACAAGTAGAAGAGTTAATGAAAATGAATGCCTAGGAAAGTTTCGAAAGGAAGGATTAGACTATAATGCTCCAGCTACCAATATCTAAGAAACTACAACACCATTATGAGGTGCTTTGAATTTATATGTTTTAATCACATTCCCAGGGAGTACAATGTTGAAGTTGATTTACTATCCAAACAAGCACTTGGAGAACCGGAAGGAGGCATCATGTATTATCATTGGAACAACAACATAGCGGGAGGGAAAAATCATATTAGCATTTATTAGTCCCGCCTTTTGATATATTTTTGTACATTGACTGGTCAATTGTATTTTTCTTTGATGCTTTGGATCGGTTATGTTTTTCCGAGCAGTTTTATTTAAGTATTTATAGTAATGAGATGGTCATTGGAACCTCTCTTGATGTAGTCATGATACTTGCCATGCTGGGAAAAGTTTTGTTTGTATAAGAATCTTGGACTGCGGAGCTCCTGATCCAGGTTATAGTGAAGATCATGTACAGGTTTGTGTGAAGACAAAGATGTAAAACAATTATGTTATCATAATATAATGCGATAATTTTTCTATTGGAAAAAAAAGCTACAACACCATTAAACCTCAATTAAACGCCTTGCAAGCTAATCCAAGTCATTGATGTCACGAGTAACGCTTGAATTTTTTAATTATTTTTTATTCATTTTTTTCCTATGATTGATAGAAATCACCATCTCTTCTAATTAAACATAAGAAAATTAGAATTAAAATAATAACATAATAATTATTTTATACTGACTTTAGATATGGAAAGGTATCTTAGCAAACATTTTGATACACCAAGAAACTAATGCCAAAAATGAAAACAATAGTCTCTACCTTCATAATTAATATTCTCATTTAAAACTAACTTTGCTCATAAAAATCCTAAGATTAACTTATTCATTAATAAACCAAACCAAAACCTCGTTATCACGCACATTATGTTAGGATTACAATTGAGAGAAAGATTGGTTTCAAGTACTTAGGCTATTATTTAAACTCAGGAGTAGCAAAATCGACCGAGTGGAGATGGTTAGTGACAAAAATTGAGAGAAAGATCGGTTTCTGGTGCAATCATTGGCTCTCTTTGGGTGGCCGATTAATCTTGGTTAAATCAGTCTTGGAGAGCCAATCTGTATTTTGGATGTCGATGGAATTGATCCCAACATCCATCTTGACCCGCACTCGGAAACTTTGTTTTTCCTTTTTATGGGGCGGTCAAAAAGCCAACCACCACTACCATCTTTGTAGATGGGACATTCTTGCTAGACCAAAGCACTGTGGAGGGTGGGGTCTCAGAAACTTGACCACTTTCAACACAGCTTTACTGGCAAATACCCTCTGGAGGGCGCTAACAGTGGATAGCATCTGGCAAAGGATAATAAAGGATAAATATTTGGGGGGCTCTTCCATTGTCGATTGGCTCAGGAAACCATTACATCAGCAGTGGCATTCATCCATTTTTTGGAAAGGTTTGACAAAAAGCATTCCGGTCTTATTACATTGGCTTCGGTGGAGAGTCGGTTCAGGAAAATCGATTCTTATCAGTTTGGACAAAATTGTCGGTTTAGAAGAGTCCTCTATCCTCACTGAAGAGCTTCGTGAGCAGCTGTCCAAAAATAGAATTCTGGTTCTAGCACAGGCTAGTGAGTCAGGGGGCATTCCTTCATTACCAGATCGGTGGTGCTCCAGTTCTTCTTTGGGGTTATTGGGACAACTAGCTTTGGAATGGGACGACTTTACAAATGCTTTAAAGGATGCATGGATTTCTCTTCAAGCTGGTGAGGACAGTTTGATTTGGGCGGGGGGGGATGCATTAGGAGTTCTTTCGGTTAAGAATATTTATTCTGCTCTCATAAAACCTTTGGATTTTCATAATGATAAAGTTTGGGTTCCAAAACTGTGGAAATGGCCTCTTCCTTTAAAACTAAAATTGTTCCTGTGTCTGGCTGCATATGAAAAAATACTTACCTGGAATGTGCTCCAAAGAAGAGGTTGGGTTGGACTGGGGGTGTGTGGGCTGTGCAATAGCGATGAGGAAAATGTCAATCATTTGTTAATAAATTGCTCATTTACAAAAGCAGTGTGGCATCGTTTATCAAAAATTTTCTAAATAAAAAACCTTTGGGATGGATGCTCGGTGTCTGATTGCTTAACGAAGTGGTCTAGTGATATCTCGTCTCCAGTAAGCTTGGTAGCCTATACTTGTTGGAATATATGGCTGGAGAGGAATTGTGTGATTTTTGAGGACTGCATTCCATCTTCTCGCGCCGTGGTTTATAGGATTGTTGTCTCTTTTACTTGGCAGCCTACTACAGTAAATTCCATTCCAAACAGAGTTTGTGAAATTACTCTCTTAGATGGTTTCACACTGGCCTGTTTCGACGGGGCAACCTTACAAACATGAAATTGTTGTTCAGCAGGTGGGATCTTCAAATCTCATGCTTCAAGAGTCACAAAATGGTACCTTAATTGCGGTGTGGGCACAAATACCAAGGCAGAGCTCCTGGGGTTGTGGGCGACCTTAACTTTGGCTTCTCTTTGGGCAATCGACAAAATCCAAATCTTGGGGGACTCGAAAGTCATTATCGATTGGATGAACAACAAGAGCAATTTACAGGTGGTGAATTTAGATGGCTGGAAATCAAAGATTAAGGAACTTTCTCTTCATTTTAAGGATCTTAATTTTCAGCATATATATCGGGAGCATAATAAAGAGGCGGACGCCCTGTCAAAGTGGGATTTAAAGGAGCCAAAAGGCAAGCTGTCAATATATCACTGGGAAAATGGGAAAGAAATCCCGCATACCCATCTAAATATCTTTGAAAACTGAGTATTGTGAATGGCTCGGTAAGAATTTAGATGGTCTGAAACTTGTTATTTTTTCATTGTTCCTCTCAACATCATTTCCCTCAGCATATCAGTTGATTTAGTGTTTCTTCTATCGTGAGACCAGCTCCTTAGTGAGCAGAACATTTCTTTTTTTTCAAGTAGTCAATGGCTTCTCTATATCTGTTTCGTTTTTGGACAAAAACAATTTTTGTAAATCATCTTATATTTATATAAGTTGGAGATAATTTTCTTCGGGAAAAAATGTTAGGATTACAATTAAAATTTAGTAATGAATATTTTCATCTAAATTAACTTTGTTATGCTGAAGGCATGTTTAAGGGTTAGGTTACTTCCGAAATTTGGTCATCCAATACCATCGGTTTGTAAATTTATTTTTCCATCCACCTGTGACACATTCGCTATCATGTATTCACTATCACAATGTCAATGTACATGTCTATCATACGTAGTTATGACATTTATTCCATCACATCCTTACCTTGATCTAGCCTCGATCTCATGTGGTTGTCATATCCATGTTGTGTAACTACAATCATATCCATGATGTGTAATTTCGACTATAATAGATTAGCCACTTTCAATTTGTTTCTTACATCTCTCCATCTCTTTTGTCTAGAACCTGCCTAATTTATTGGTAGGATATTTGAATTCCATACTATGCATGATGGTCATGGAGAGAATCATATCAAAGAAGGTCATGTAGAGAATGATTTTAAGTAATTTAATTACCGATCATCATGAAAATTGAAGGATGTATCCGAAGTGATAGTAGTAGCCAAGGAGAAGGGCAAGGGCCATTTTACCACGGTCAAGGACATCATCATTGCAGTTCCAACGAATAACAAAAATTAATCATTCATGTCCAAATTGACATCTATAATTGAGTAACTAATAAAATCACTTATTAGTTTCATAAGAAAATATGGCTTGAACAATACAAATTTGTCATAAGACTTCTACTTGTTCGCATCGTAAAATTATTAGTAGTCATTTGAGTTTGAATTCAATATTTTCACTTCATCCATCAACTCTCCTTATGCACATATCCTTTGCTCGTTTTCTTCATCTCTTACCATCCCTTGTTATTAATGGAGTTTGGGACATGATCGTTCCCCTCGTATCTTCCACAGATAGAGCTCTCCTCTAGAGTAATTTTGTACTCTACATTCTTAGTCTCGATTTCACATTTGGTTGTGTATATTAAGTGGTAACAACCCAGTCTATACCCAATTTCAAGGATAGTTGTCCTAATAAATAGCAACAACTGAGTAAGTTTTCATCATTGGATTAATGAAACACCCTCACCTCTATAGGGCAGTGGTGTACACAATAATGGCAAGGGATTCAACCATTTGTACATGGTCAAATTTGATATAATCTAGGGCTTTGAATTTGAGGATATCAATGATAAACATGTGCGAATTGATCCCAATAACATGGTCTCTAATGCTTATGTTGCTATGGTGTACAAGAATGTTAAGTTTATTAACCAATCACTAGAGCTTAGTTTGAAAAGTGGCATTTCCCTAGCTTTCTCCTACTTTGCTACTGCAGTTGATTGGGTTCAACATAGAGAGCATGCAACCATTATTGTCTACATGGGCCCTTGATAGATAAATTGTAGCTTTTAAAGGTATTTTTCAATCATTGTTTCTACTATTTGTCATTTACTATGAATTTGACTTCAAGACCACCTCGAAACAGGAACTGTAAAAATCCACCTCGAGTTGTAGGGTAAATCACTGTGTATTTGAAGTTCATTNATCTTTGTAGATGGGACCTTCTTGCTAGACCAAAGCACTGTGGAGGGTGGGGTCTCAGAAATTTGACCACTTTCAACACAACTTTACTGGCAAACACCCTCTGGAGGGCGCTAACGGTGGATAGCATCTGGCAAAGGATAATAAAGGATAAATATTTGGGGGGCTCTTCCATTGTCGATTGGCTTAGGAAACCATTACATCAGCAGTGGCGATCATCCGTTTTTTGGAAAGGTTTGAAAAAAAGCATTTCGGTCTTATTACATTGGCTTTGGTGGAGAGTCAGTTCAGGAAAATCGATTCTTATCGGTTTGGACAAAATTGTTGGTTTAGAAGAGCCCTCTATCCTCACCGAAGAGCTTCGTGAGCAGCTGTCCAAAAATATAATTCTGGTTCTAACTCAGGCTAGTGAGTCAGGGGGCATTCCTTCATTACCAGATCGGTGGCGCTCCAGTTCTTCTTTGGGGTTATCGGGACAACTTGATTTGGAATGGGACGACTTTACTAATGCTTTAAAGGATGCAGGGATTTCTCTTCAAGCTGGTGAGGACAACTTGATATGGGCGGGGGGGGGATGCATCAAGAGTTCTTTTGGTTAAGAATATTTATTCTGCTCTCATAAAACCTTTGGATTTTCACAGTGATAAATGTTGGGTTCCAAAACTGTGGAAATGGCCTCTTCCTTTAAAACTAAAATTGTTCCTGTGGCTGGCTGCATATGAAAAAATGCTTACCTGGAATGTGCTCCAAAGAAGAGGTTGGGTTGGACCGGGGGTGTGCGGGCTGTGCAATAGCGATGAGGAAAATGCCAATCATTTGTTAATAAATTGCTCATTTACAAAAGTAGTTTGGCATCGTTTATCAAAAATTTTCCATCTAAAAAAACCTTTGGGATGGATGCTCGGTGTCCGATTTCTTAACGAAGTGGTCTAGTGATATCTCATCTCCAGTAAGCTTGGCAACCTATACATGTTGGAATATATGGCTGGAGAGGAATCGGGTGATTTTTGAGGACTGCATTCCATCTTCTCGCGCCGTGGTTTATAGGATTGCGGTCTCTTTTACTTGGCAACCTACTACAGTATATTCCATTCCATACAGAGTTTGCGAAATTACTCTCTTAGATGGTTTCACACTGGCCTATTTCGATGGGGCAGCCTTACAAACAGGAAATTGTTGTTCAGCAGGTGGGATCTTCAAATCTCATGCTTCGAGAGTCAAAAAATGGTACCTTAATTACGGAGTGGGCACAAATACCAAGGTGGAGCTCCTGGGCTTGTGGGCGACCTTAACTTTGGCTTCTCTTTGGGCAATCGACAAAATCCAAATCTTGGGGGACTCGAAATTCATTATCGATTGGATGAACAATAAGAGCAATTTACAAGTGGTGAATTTAGATGGCTGGAAATCAAAGATTAAGGAACTTTCTCTTCATTTTAAGGATCTTAATTTTCAGCATATATATCGAGAGAATAATAAAGAGGCGGACGCCCTGTCAAAGCAGGCTTTAAAGGAGCCAAAAGGCAGGCTGTCAATCTATCACTGGGAAAATGGAAAAGAAAGCCCGCATACCCATCTAAATATCTTTGAAAACTGAGTATTGTAAATGGCTCGGTAAGATTTTAGATGGTCTGAAAATTGTTGTTTTTTCATTGTTCCTCTCAACATCATTTCCCTCAGCATATCAGTTGATTTGGTGTTTTTTCTATCGAGAGACCAGCTCTTTAGTGAGAAGAACATTTCTGTTTTTTCAATTAGTCAATGGCTGCTCTATATCTGTTTCGTTTTTGGACAGAAACAGTTTTTGTAAATCATCTTATATTTATATAAGTTGGAGATAATTTTCTTCGGGAAAAAAAAAGTAAGCACATTCATGGGTGTTTTGTGGATAAATTTAAATATATGACCCAACAATAAATGTGGGGAAAAAACTAACAATAATGTGGGCAATGATTTATTATGAACTTTACACATTTTCTAC
>JZKD02S0579671.1:0-16159 GCA_000966675.3 Picea glauca
TTTTCAGCGATGCTTTGAAGCATTTTCTACAAAATAAGAGGAAATTTCAGCAGCTCAAAAACAAAAATATTAGCCCTCAGTTTTTTTAGATCTTTGATTAAATCGTATTCTAAAAAAGGGGCTGCTAAACTTTGTTTGATTTTAGCTTGCTTCGACTATTTTGGAAACAAATTATTACTTGCTTCAGGAGAAGGTTTGTTCTACATTTTGCTTCCTGTGTTGTAGGGGTGGACAGTTTCAAAATTTGCTTGGAAAATGTTTTCCGAGAAGTGACCAAAGATGCTGGGAGATGATTCATCCTCTTCTAGTGTTTCTTCTTCAACTACATCTTTAGAACTTTCAGGAGGGACAGAAGCAGAATTATCATGTGCTTCTAAGATAGTTTGTAAAGCGTACTACAAGCTTTCGAAATTGAGACCCTCGGTGGTTGGGTTAGGCCTATTGGGAGGAAAAGGTTTTCTGAAAGGATGTTTAAAACTTCCTTTGCTTGTGAATTCCTTCTCAGATGATCTTTTCAAATCCATGACCTGATTGGACAGTATTTGGAAGGATTTTTGCAAGATTTCTAAGTCTAAATTTTCTTGTTGATTTTTAAATTGAGGTGGTTTAGTAAGGATTTCATTTTTTTTCTTAGATGAGGCTGGCTCAGCTTCACTACTAAGATTGTATTTTAATCTTAGTATATCCTTTTCAATTTGACTTGCCTCCTCAAAGGCTCCTAACAGAGTGTTCTTTTTAGACCTTTTGACCCATATGGAGATATTGTTGTGCAAAGATTTAGCATAATATGCGACAATTAGGCTTTCTGCAGACATTGAATCGATATGGATTTTATTATTTAAAGTGAGAAATATCTGGTTAAAATATTTTACTTTTTCCTTAGGGTTCATTTTTATACTGGAGAGCTCCATGACCAATACTTTAGAAGATTTATCATCTCCAAACTTCTCTAAGAAACATGTTTCAAACTTGTCCTAAGAGATGATGGTTTGGGGCTATTGGGCAAAATACCATGTAGAGGCATTTCTCTCAAAAGTATAAGGAAAGAGTCTACATACTACATCTTCATGTTCTACATTTCGGAGTCTAATGGCCAACATAATTTTTTTTATGTGATCCTCAACAGATTGTTTAGAATCTGGATCAAATTTAGGCAACCATTTCTCTAGGTGTTTCGACAATGGATGTTGTGGTCTAGGTACAACCACGACATCTTGATCAAGCCAAGGTCTGGCAGGATTGTTTTGGTTTGCCATGGGTGTTGGTGGTGTCGAAGGCTGAGATGATTCAGATGAGGAACTGCCTTTGTCAGATGACTCTCTTCCTGAAGAGGATGGAGATGAACCAGATGGGGAAGGTGGGATACCAGACCCTCCAGCTCCAAGAGTAGGTGTTTCAACAAGATCGATGGTATTATCTCCTAAAGTATTTGAGAGTAGACCAATGACTTCAAGTTGTTCTTAGATATCTGATAAATATAAGGGTTGGTTAAGTGTCCTACTAGGTTGTTTGATATGGGCTAAGGCACTATGTGTCCTTATGAGTGACTGAATTTTTTTTTCTTGGACGTCGGCCCCTTGAGGAGCTGGTGTCACTGGTTCAACGAGAAACTCAGGATTATCATTTGAGTTAGTTTTTGTTTGAAGCGTAACATTGTTGTCTGAGCGACAACGCGTTACAACAAGGGAGCGAGTGTGTGTGGGGGGAGTCTTGCGACCTCCACGTGCCATCAATTGAATTCAAGCCCTCCTTCTAGCACCATTTGTTGACGGACAAATTTGACAGGCCGTCAACTGGAAGAATGGGTCTGGTCCGGGGTTGTCTAAATAAGCCAAGCCATTTGGTGTAACCTATTATGATGGGTTTAATGGCTTTGTTAGCCAACTAGTGTATTAAAACAAAGAGAATAAATAAACTAACTAATGCTAAAACTATAATAATATATAAACTATAATCTAATTATTTACAAATACATTCAACAAAAAGATAAATATGAACATGCCATTATGTACATAGTAATTACAGATTGCAAGTTTTTTTTTAGTAGATGCATTGCAAAATCAATGTTTGGTAACTGTTTGCAAAAGTAGATAAAGAAAACACATTTTTTTAAATTTTCTGTTTTCTAATCATAATTCTAAGAACTTAAATAAAATATGGTATGAAACAAGGATATAGTGATGGTCAAAGCCAATCTAAAACTTTCCTGTTTCGCTAATAGGTAGAATAACATAAACTAATGGAAATAAATCTAACTTGAGATTAATTTTAAACTGTGTCTATGCCTCTGTGCAATCCAAAGTTCCAACTGTCTTGCCTGTCATAAAAATCTGTAACAGGCTTGTACTAATGCTTCTCGAATAAACTCTAGGTGTTTATTAACAACTAGGATATGAGAACAGAGTAGTAGACATGTGTGTACAATGATATTATAATTATGAGTGATTACAGTAACACAAATCATTCATTTTAATCAATCAACTAAACATCATGAGTAAATCATGACATTAAAATCGATATAATGATCATAGTACTAATTTGTGAAACAAAAAATTACAGACAACATTTAAAAATTTGAATAAAATGGAACATCATATGCCATTGAGACTAAAGCTATACAACGCATTAATATTCCAAAATAAACGAGACAAAACATAAATGAGACAACTTCACATTGGTCTAAAGCCAAAATGCTAAAAGCTGGTCCATTAAGTTTTGAAGATCATTTGTCCATAATCTGTTCCAGGCCAAGATGTCTATTACTTACAAAATGAACAGTATTTAAAGTTATTTGAAATCACATCCTTCTATCTCACAGGATAGGATAGGATAGGATTTCATAAAATCAAAATATTACAAAAATAGTGGGCCAACGACCAATCATAACA
The DNA here is from genome assembly GCA_000966675.3 of Picea glauca. Taxonomy (NCBI): domain Eukaryota; kingdom Viridiplantae; phylum Streptophyta; class Pinopsida; order Pinales; family Pinaceae; genus Picea; species Picea glauca. Next base: position 2,889 of record JZKD02S0579671.1, read on the forward strand.
GAGTTGATTTTACTCAAAACTTAATCAAAGTTTTTGCAAAACAAACAGAAAAGGAAATACTAATCATTCAAATGCATAATAGAACATGTTTCCCCTAGATGATCAACAATAGGATCTACTATTTCTTGAAAAATGAAACAAGAATAAGTTAGAAAATTTCCCATAACTAATTTCTATTTTTTATTTATTTAAAAGAGACTTGGCTACATAATCAAAAGATTATGTAGCTAGTCTTATCTTAGCAAACAAAATCAAATTCCAAATTGATTCAATTCAAAATAGATAACAAGAATATAATTAGAGGAAAACTGGTTTACCATTTTAAAAATTGACTAAAGATGGGTCAGGTAGTTCAGAATTAATTATCACTTGGACATTGGTTGCATTTTTTATCACTATGTTCCCTGACCTCTTAATGTGTTAATCCTCTTTCTCTGCGTTTGTTTTGAGGTCGAGATTTTCTCATCTCAATGATTCATTCTGAGCGGTAAGAATTTTGATTTGGGCCTGAAGAAGGAGGATATCATTGTAATACCACTCAATCCAATGGAAACAAACATCACATTGCACAGGAGGAATGAAAGGCCTATGGAGTGCATGGTCAAACATGGGTGTATCCACCTTATCTGTTATTTTCTTCTGATTAGGCCTGATACCAGATAACCCCTCCTTACCCTTGAGGCACGGTGACAAATTTGTCACAAAGTCGTAGGGTTTAGTAGGAGTAATGACTTTCTTCCTGTAATCCTGCAAATCTGGGTCTTCAAGAACGAGGAACTCTTTGATCTCAAGGTACAAACACTCATCAATCTCGATCGGGCTGATCGAGCTCAGATGAGTGTTGGATCGGTTCCTAAGCTTTCTCAAAATTTGGCGACCTACCCTTTTTCTTTTGAACCCTATATCTATGCATTCCTTTGCTATCCCTTCATGAGGTTTTTCAACATCTAGGTTAATAATAACAAACGGGCTAACTTCAATTTCAGGAAAAAGAGGTTTAATAACCTTCAACTTAGCATTCTCTTGCTTAGAAAATCCTATAGGTGAAGACTTACTCGACATCTTGGCTTCTAGAGGGTTTCTGTTGGTAGAGTCTGGAATATCAATTGAAAAATCAGACTGGTTTTTAATCAGTGGATCATCTAAGCTAGGGTTTATCGTAGGGAGAGTCTGGGCAAAACCGTTCATTATCAAGAAATTTTCCCAACAGTCACCCGCGGTGGACAAGTTATGCATCAACAAAATCTTGACCAAACCGTGATGGAACAGGATTGAATCAACACTTTGTCTTTTATATCTCTTAGACATTTAATAGAGACTTCTCAACAGATAAAATTGCATGTTTAATTCAAAACCAATGAAATGCATAAGTGGATATGGTAGAGGAAGACTAATCCGTATCGACCCTCACAGGTCATGAATTGTTTGAGGATCATCAACAGGATATGCCATGTAGTTTTAACCAGGGAGATGGGGATACCTTTTTCACAGCAGTTGATCTTTCAGGACGTCACAAATAGGCTCCATGGCACTCCTTCAATTCATGAATTTTTGAACCATTTCTCTCCTTTCGAGGGAAGCCCTATTGCTTCACTTACAAATTCCTCGGTTAACTCCAACTGTGTATCCCAAATTTTTTCTCTACAACGATTGAAGGTCTGTGCGAAAGCCTTCGCCACCTGAAGGTTATAGCCTTCAAATATTTTAAGGAAAGCATCCTAGCCTTGGCTTTTTAAGTATTCGATTGCATCGTCGTGAGATAGTAATGCCTGGTAGCCATTCGGCTCCAAGAGAATGAAAGGAGCCATGACAAATGCGACTAGAATGTAACAGGGACAACTCAAAATAGTTTTATGTTTGAATAATAGGAGCGATATGAACAAATCAGAATGGATAGTGGGGAAAAGACCATAACAAAGCCTGTGTATTATCATATCAAAGGCAATGGGAGAAAATACCAAGGTTTTGATCGTATATGTTTTAACATTCCATGTAATGAGAACCAGACATACAAAGTAATGAAACCTTGTGAATGCAATGAATAGCTCGTTAATACGTTGTGCCAGCAAGGTGAGGTAAGGACACGAATACAATAGGTGCGCATTGATTTCCATGACTACCAATACGACTATTGAATTGGCAAGGGGCTTAAAATATATCAAAACAAAACTCTTCATAATTTGAATACAAATCATTGAACCATATAATAACTATATCAAAACCCAAAACATCGAAAAACATGTCACTCAAACATTGGATTTAGATTGGATATAAGCATGATGACCTTTAAAGGAATGCATTCTAAGGCATACAAATTATAACACTAAGCTAGGTTTTTATTATTGATTCATGCTTACAGTCATGAATCAAACATAAAACAAAATGAAAGCACAAACAATAAGAGATTAGTCAAAATATTTCTTTACCCAGTAATTATCTCAAAAATTTCGAAAACATTTATGAAATCGAGGGGAAAGCAACTACAGAAAAAGCAATTTCTTGTTCAAATATCAAAATCATTTGGGGCTGCCAACAATACAATAATACAATATCCACCAAAATAGTTTCTTAAGGAAGCAACAAGGAGATTATGATACTACAAGAGGGGAAGAGTGTTAAGCCATAGACAATGCCCCATGTTATATATACAAACCCTTTTTAAGCTCTATATATCGAATTATTACATTTCTAGTGTTATATTTGTATGTAGGATAAAACCCTTCATTGCACCCTTCCATTATAATTGTACCCTTTGTCTCCTGTTATCACACTAAGTTGCCTTGGGTCTTTAGCCCTTAGTTTAAGTTTTTCTAAGACTTTAGATTTTTAATTTTGATTTGTTTCCTGAAGGTGTGATTTACTTAGGTTACCTTGATAAATAAAGGCTTAAGTCATGACTCCAGTTTTGATCCTCACATAAAGTTTTGGCCTAGGTTCATTTTCTTGGCTTATGTTTTGACCCCCTTCATGACTTGAAACTAAGCCTAACTCCCCCCACGACCAACTTGACTTGACATGTCACTCTCCTCACTCATTCCATCATATCCTTGCCATGCTGTCCCTTTGTTCTCTTCTAGTGGTCAAGTCAACTTTTTGAAAAGGGAGCACTACCAACTCACTAGGAGTTTCTGTAGCGCACTCCCTATCCTTCATCCTTTACCATGATTTGTTATTACAACACTGATGTCATGTATTCCTTGTTTTCAGCACCATGGTTAGTTAAAATATGCCTTCGAGGATTCAAATATTTATGAGCTTGCTAACGGTTTTCAAATTTCGAAATTTCAAAGCTCTACGCTGCAAAAAATACCAATTCAGACCAGTTGGCAGTGGCGTTACATGATCATATGATGAGGTGGATTAGGAGGATGAGTTGCTCGTGATACTCTCCTAAACATTTGTTGAACTCCAAGTTATCATCATTCTCCAGGTGTTACGTGGTTTCCCTCATCTGCATATCAATTTCAAGGATTAGTTATCGCTTGGAGTTTTGGTAGCAATCGTGCCTGCAGAATTGGAGGAGGTCTTTTTGCTCATGCTATATACCAATCCTTCCTTCACATAGATCTATGGTCACCATCACCTGGTTATCATTCATAAGACATCTACTCACCTTGTTCCTGATTTTGAGTGCCCAAGCAAACTTTACCCCTTGTATGCACGCTGTGCTACCTAAAATCCCTGCTGAAACGACGTTGCCTTTTCCCCTACTTCCTCTACCATTTGAGTTGGAGTGTTTTCAACCCAGTTTTCAAAGACAATTGCAGTGGTATCCTTCTTCACCTTATTATTCCTCCTTTTTAAGATTTTTGAACAGTCAAAGGGAGGGAAATTCCCAGCCATTGTTTCCTAAGCCAGCAAGCAGTTTGAGTTAGGGGAGATTCTTGGAAAGGGAAACCCTTATTCACTATCAAATTCTTATTAAAGTTTGACTCTTTTTTTTTCCTAGCCATCATTGCACCATATATTTTAAACCTTTAATCCTAAACTATGGAGACACCTCAGAAGAAGAATTCACACAAGAGCATCAATTCTCAAGGAGGTTGTTAAAACACAAGCCCTATCAAAGGTTTCCATTCTAAAGAAGAAGAGGGATAAGGGCAAAGGCATTGAGAATCCTATTGAGATGGAAGAGGTAGTCCTTGTGTAACAAGAAGATGAAGCCATGAAGAATCCTGTTGAGACTGTTCACATCACCACTCCACCTAGAAACCAGACCTTCAAAAGACTGATTAGACAACTCAGGGAAGCTAGGAAGTAGGTGGCTCGTTTGAAATCAGAAAGTATATCTGACATGATTAATATGAAATAAATCATGGATGGTTACAACCACACTTTTGATCTAGAAAGATTTGCAGCAAGAAGAGCCCAACCTCTCCATAAGTAGCTCAAGAACCTTTATAGGAAAAACAGAGACTTTCAGTCTCAGAACAAAAAACTCAAGGCAACGTTGCAACAAGTCAAAGATGAGGTGGCTTAAGGAAATCTGAATATGTTGGTTGAGGCTGTCATTGAAAAGGATAAACCAACAGTCAAGAAAAACATACTTCCAGTGAAGAAGCTTGTTACTGCAAAAGGTAAGCATGTTGATGTGCCAAAGGGAAGTCCTCCTTCCTTAAGAAGGAGTGTCAGGTTGATGAAGTGATTGGTGAAAGGTGAGCTCCATTTTTTAGAGTGGCCCCTTTTTGCAAGGATAAGTGATTGAGAAAATATTACTTTTTCCACCTATACAGCCTTTACAGGCTTCTAATGCATACTATTCAAGGTTTTTTGTGTTTTGCAAAGAGCTAATCTCTTCAACAGAAATAACACAGATATTCCGTAGCGCTATGGTGCTACAGAATTGTCTAAAATTCATATACTATCAGTTTGCTGCCTAGAGCACTACCTAATTTCCTAAGAATGATGTAGAGATGGCACTGATAACTTCCCAAGGGTGCTACCAAATCTATTAAGAAGTGAAATGATGATGCTACCAAATTCATTTGAGGTCGGGCGCTAAACATTCAACAAGATCAGTTCAGCATGGGTGCTACTGAATTGCACGTAGATACACAGGTAGGCGCTACTAAAATTCACACAGAGGATGAATTACACAGGCAGGTGCTATCGAATTTTTAACAGAGGCTGAATTCTGCATAGAGACACACAGGCTCGACGCTACCCATTTTGCAGACCTATTTTGGAGGTTGCGCTACGAAACTACAAAGATTTTGGTGGAGGCGCTACAAAAGCTCGCTACCCAAAGCGCTACCAAATGATGCTACCAACAGGTACCAAGAATCAAGGGGTTAATATTATCATCCTTATGAGTTGCTGATGATGTGGTGAAAGGAAGAGATGGTAGCTGGCAACATGATGATAGTTTAAAAGCCCTTGCATGACACTTGGCATGCAGGGAGATGCGCATCAAAGAAGATCAAGTTAGTTCAAAGTTGGTTGGATCAGTGGCCAACATTTTCCTTTTTTATAGCTCAGTTGTTAGCTTAGTTGTTAGAGGAAATAACTATTTGGATAATTTCATGGGAGGAAGGCTAGCTCACACTTCCAGTTGTTGCCTTTCCTTTTTTGTTATAAATAGATAGTCCAAATGCTTTAGTAGGTTCGAATGGTTGAGCTAGGCTCCCTTATTGTAATATTTCGATGAAGCTACTGGTTAACTGGTTATGTACTTGATTTGAGACATCTTGATTAATAGAAGCTGCATTTCTTATTCCATCTTATTTTCCTATGATACTAAAGTGTTCATGATAGAATGATTCACATGGATTGTTGTAGTGGTATTATGATGAATGTTTGATTATAGTATTGTTATGATGTTCTTCAGTTTTCTTAGACTTTGAATTCAAAAAGATCTTGTGTTTGAGTTTTTCCTCCTTAGGCTGCTTGAAGACCTGATGTCCATATCAAACCTCTACATTTTCCTCACCAAAGTCTTCTCTCTATTCACCTTTACTCCCACTTACTGACCGAAGTTGATCAAGACCCCAATTGCTTGTGCATGCTAGCCCAAATTTCTGAGTTGGAACATTATTATCTTGAGTCTTATCCATTTGACCTCTTTAAAATCATTTACATTTACATATAACTTGATGGGTACTGGGCTTACCTTCTATGAAATATGAGGGTGATTCCTAGTGCTAAAATCTCCTATATATACCAAGGAGACCTAGTCTTAGGATAATCTTATCAAATATAATATTGTATTCTGAATTGGATATATTGTAAACAGAGGTTTCCCCCTTGAAGTGGACTGTATTCATTGTCTTATTATCATTTTTAAGGTGTTGGATCATAACATTTGGTATCAGAGATTGATCCTAGGGTTTTTCTTCTTTAAGCGAGTCATCTTTGCATTTTCACTATAATTTTTTTTTCTAGGCAGCTTTAGATAGAAAAATTTGGAGTTTATTTATAATAAATATCAAGGTACCGATGGTAAAATTTCAGGTTTTGGGTAGTTATACTTCCAAAGATATAGCTTGTGGAAGATAAGGTTTTTGACTCATCTTGAATTTAGTTTTAAACACATCATCTTGGGACTTTCGCTATAACTTATTTTCTAAGAGGTTTCATATAGTTCAATTTTGTATAGACTTAGGAGACATCTCCTAGTATAGGTGGTCCAAATTTCATATTATGGTTCACAATACTTTCATATATATAGTCCATGTAAGACAAGGCCTGTGACTAATCCCGAAATCAATTTTAAAAGAGTCAACTTGACGTTTTCGTTGTAATTTTTTTTTGTGAAGTTTCTGACTCTAAAATTTTCATAATCCTTAGGATCCATAGTGAATTACATGTGACAAATTTTTTATATTTTGAATCATTACAATTTTTGAGATATATCTTGTGGAAGTTGGGGTTGTTTACTAATCCTAAAATTAGTCTTAAACTAGACATTTTGGTATTTTTGCTATAACTTTTTATCAGTAAAGGTTCATACTGTGAAATTTTAAGGAGTTTAAGAAGTCATATTAGAGTACTACAAGTCAAAATTTCATACTTACACGGGTTCAAAGTTCATATATACATAGGGACAAAGGTCAACCACCCAAACATACTCCAAATTAAGGGTTTGAAATATATGTAACTTACAATTGACATAATGTTTTATTGGAGGATCTATTTTTGGTGATTCAAAACTTGTGATAAAGAGGAAAAATAGGAGAATTATTATTTTTTCACATGGACAAGGGTTCTACAAGTAAAATACTAGTACTCCTCATAAAAATTCAAGCATGAATTCCGAAGAAAATGAAGATTTTGAAAACACGATAACCTAATAAAATAACCAATTTGATGAAATGAGTGTTAGTATGTTAAAACTAGCAGATTTAATAAATTCTCAGGAATACCTTAAAATAGAATTGGAAGTGTTGAACTTATGCTTATACTAAGAGGAGGGGTGAGTTATTATAAGACAATTTTTAATTTATTTAACCATTAATCAATCATTCATTAGTTGAGAAACAATAATCACATATAAAATCAAATAATAATGCACAAAGTTTAACACAAAAAATCAATCAAGAGAAAACCAAAAAATTAAATTTATAAATGTTTGTAGGCACTAACCTACTGGAGACACCAATCTCTTTAACTGAGCACCAACTCAACAAGATGTATGAACCAACCTACTAGAGACACCAATCTCATCAACTAAGAACCAACTCAACAACACCTGTACGCACCAACCTATAGTTACAATATTTTCAAGAACCAACTCAACACGATATGTGTAGACACCAATCCAAGATATTAATACATAGAGTACTTCTAAATTCACCTGCATTCTTCATAATTCAGACATAGCTTCAAAACCTAGTCACATTTATCCTTCATTCCCTAGCGAGCCTCATAACATCATTCCAGAATATGATCTTAGACTACAACATCAAAACCTCTAAATAGTGCAAATTGAAGCATCACATACATCTATTCCTTCATAGCCCACCTTAAGAACAAGAAAATCCCACAAAAACTTCTCAAACTTTTCTTACACACCTTTATATCTAAAAAATACACCCCATATCCTTTAGCATACCTCTGATCCATGTGGATATCGGTGGCCACCCACCTTTTCCAACTGGCTCAAAACAATTTTCTAGCAATTTTGGTAATTTACTATTTTTAGCAATTTTCACTTCGAGAGCCGTTTTGAGGCCCTAAACGATGTTTTTTGGGAGAACATGTTTGAAATATGGAAGTTCCTTCGATATTGTTCCTAAAATGAATCTCCTTGACGGTACCTTTCCAACAGGATATCATGTGCCTAAAATGGAGATCGTATGCAAAAGTTACGACCCCGAGAAGTTGATGTACTAACCTACCCAAACGGGGCCCACATGAATTTTGGCGCTTCATCTCCTAGGGTAGTTTTTTGGATTTCTAGGGTTTTGGGCATTCCTTTTTATTGTAAAAATGCCTTCAGAGCCTCATTGTAATCATCTTCTTGCAAATGCGAGTATCCGTCACATTTCTTCTCAAAGATAAGCTGCCACCGTTCTAGTGAGTCTTTCACTCTGTATTTTTATAGTCTCTGTACATTTATTTCATTAATAGAAATCATGTATTACTGTATATGTGTGTTTATGGTTGCATCTTTGATACATTTATGTTATATTATTGGATATCCGTGATATCTTTGTGCATTTATTTGTTATATCTCCGCTCTCATTTTGTGCCGAAAATAATCCAGATCAGTGGTATCAGAGCAGGCTGCTCTTGATTATTTTTCAATGCATGTCCTCGACGAGGTCCGAGTATAGCAAGTTAGGTATTGAGCTTGTATATCTTGAAGACAATCATTCTTGCACGCCCAAGAAACCCTCCACGGTGGAATAAAAGAAAAACAACGGAGCAGACGATCCTATAAGTCTGTTGCTTGAGGAAGCTCTCATGCAACAGAGGGACGAAATGATGGAGAATTTTTCCTACATCCTTCAATGCCTCCCGATAGCATCAGGCGCATCTTCATCAAGTGACCACTTTGGAGGCACCTCACCTTTTAAGGTACAGGTCAATTTTGATATTCCTATATTTGAAGGTTAGATAGATGAAAATGCCCTAGATAAATGGTTAAATCTGTTAGACGGTTATTTCTCTGTTCACAATTTTTTTGATAGAGAAAAGATCATCTTCGTGCTCCTTAAGGATCTCCCCGATGTTAAACATTGGTGGGAAACTTACTAGGAGTAGAGTTCCACAGAGGAGTCTGGAATATATGGGGCCGAGCCCACTTCGTATTTTTTTGTGGATGCGGTAAAGGAACAATATTACCCTATTGGCAACTATGAGAACCAGTACACGAGATGGACCAAACTGCGGCAAGAGAGGGGCCAAACAATTCTAGAGTTCACCAATACCTTCCATACCTTGCGCACTAAGCTGGGTATCAAAGACTCCGAATGACATTTGGTTCTGAAATACCTTGGGGCTCTACACAGATACATCCAAACTGAAATGGATTTTCTGGACATCTCATCACTCGGTGCTGCCTATCGATATGCTATTAAAATCGAGAAAAAATTTAAGCACCAGAACAAATGGGAGTTCGGGTCTGCAAATCCGCAACAACCAAAGTATGACAAAGACATCCCTAATAAACAGTCTCCCGAAAACCAGTCCAATCCACAGGAAAAGAAGGGTCACGAGAAGACAAAGAAGGACATCGAAAAATGATGTGATTTCCACAAAATCCCCTAGCACAACAGTGATGAATTCCGCTCAAAACAGTCATTGGTGGCCGATATCAAAGACAAGGAGCCAAACCCTGATTCAAAATCTGATTCTGAAAATACTGGTAAAGGACAGATCATTGACGCAGACCCCACTGCTATTGTCGCGACTACAACAATTCAACCAGAAGAACCAATAGATCTTGAAGAGGGGGAGCGCCTTTTCATTCACAGATGTGGGTGAAGGGGACCCCACTACATTTTATTGTTGATAGCGGAAGATAGAAGTACCTCATCTCAACAGAGGTCGTTAAACAGTTGGGATTGTCGACAACACCACACCTGCAACCATACAACATCGAGTGGCTTCGCCAAGGAAGAGATCTCTGTGTTAGCCAACAATGTCGATTGTGATATGACATCCAACCCTTCAAGGATGAGGTATTATGTGATGTTTCCCCACTGGATGTTTGTGATGTTCTCTTGGGCCAACCATATATGTGGAGACGCCATGCTATTTATGAGTCTCAACCCCGTAGTGTCATTGTTACTTTGGGGGGTCATCTCTACAGAATACCATAGGTAGTTCCAACTATTTTTCCACCTAAAAAGTGTCGCAAGGTAGTATCTTATACTGCAAAATTCATCTTCTTCATAATTTATTCAAAAGGGGAAAAAAAGGACTGCAACCACTACAGCCTCGCCCCGGGCACCTTCTATCCAATAGAAGAAGGTCGAAAAGGTTGCAACAAAGTGTAAATATTCCTTATGCACATTGTCCTCTCATGTATCTCAACTTGTTGAATAGCCTCAACCTCAACAGGTTCGTGACAAACTTCCACAAATTGAGCAGCGCGACGTCTCCAACAAGGCATGCAACTCACCAAGATTCAGATTCAACAAACACTTTTTCCTCTCCCCTGGGCACTTAACGCAATGGATAACATTGCTTCCTAAGGATGTGGGATTGATCGAAGTGGATATCGATGGCCACCCACCTTTTCCAATTGGCTCAAAACAGTTTTCTGACAATTTTGGTAATTTACTATTTTTAGCAGTTTTCACTTCGGGAGCCGTTTTGAGGCGCTAAACGATGTTTTTTGGGAAAAAATGTTTTCAATATGGAATTTTCTTCCATATTTCACCTAAAATGAATCTCCTCGACGATACCTTTCCAATGGGCTATCATGCGCCTAAAATGGAGATTGTATGCAAAAGTTACGACCCTGGGAAGTCGATGTACTAACTTACCCAAACGAGGCCCACATGATTTTTGGTGCTTGATCTCCTAGGGTTAGGTTTTTGGATGTCTATGGTTTTTGGCATTCCTATTTATTGTAAAAATTCCTTCAGAACCTCATTGTATTCATATTCTTGCAATTGTGAGTAGCCGTCACATCTCTTCTCAGAGATAAGCTACCACCATTCTAGCGAGTCTTTCACTCTGTATTTTTATTGTCTCTGTACATTTATTTCATTAGTAGAAATTGTGTATTACTGTATATATTTGTTCATGGTTGCATCTCTGATACATTTATGTTATATTATTGGATATATGTGATATCTCTGTGCATTTCTTTATTATATCTCCGCTCTCATTTCATGCCGAAAATAATCCGGATCAACCTTAGATCACTTATGTGCACCTCAAACTTTATTTCTTTCTCAGTTTCTCTACAAATGTGTACATTTATCTTGTATCTATAGTATTCTTGTCCCCACTTTTAGGGCCTACTTGTAAAGACTAACTGATATGACCTAGATTTTATAGCTGGGTTGTTGGACAAAAAAATGCATATCTCCTCATTCCTAGGGAGTTATAGGGAATGCCATATACCATTAAAAAGGTCTCATAATAAAATGTCCAACAATATAACCTATACTCCAATTTGAGCTAGGTATATAGGGTAAAAATTTCTTCAAATATAAGGTATCCAAAATGAGCATAAAAAATCCAAAAACAATGTCCCCAACAATCTCCATCTTGTAATATTTATCTTGGACATATGTAGTCTCCCCCTGTCTTTGAAATCAATGACAACAATATTTACAACAATCTCCTCCTTTGTCATTGATGACAACCCTTAGTCAATTCTATTGACACCCCATATCTACAACTTTCCTTGTGTCTACAATTCTTCCTTTGTATGCAACTTCTCCCCCTTTGACATCAATGGAAAAAGGGCTTCTCCCCCTGAGCTCGTGCTTCCCTTTACCCTACAACCTGTTATTTTTCATGCAACAATTATTCAAGTGAAATCTTCTTGACCTGCATTTCATCCTTCCGTTTTCAAACCATTATGTAGTTTTGATCCTTCAAAAGTATATATCTAATTTCTCACTCATTGACAACTAATCATTATCTGGGTTGTCTCTGCTACACGTATCCAACACTGATCCTTCTATTTGATTGCTTTTATTGAAAAAACCTTCCACTTCAAAGTCATGAAATTGGTCTTCTGAACATGGTGAACCTTTATTATTTGAATTTTTTTCATCCTCGACATTCCTTTATGACAAGGACCAATCATATGAATTCTCTCATATAAAAGAGTACTATAAACTTGAATTTCCATCTTCATAAGGAAATGTCCCAGCCTTACCTTTTCTAGAAATTGGGTGTACATTTTCCAAGTGAGAATCAAAACAGTGAATCTACCTACCATTTTCATCTAGCTTATCACATCCTTTCTCATAACAAACAATTTCATCTCTCCCTCTTTCTTTCTTTTGCTTTCTTTTCCAAACCTTTGAGTATTCTTCTTTATGTTTGGAAAGAACATCTTCTTCCTTGTTCTGTTTATGAGACCTTTTTATGTTGATTATATAGTCATGTGCTATGTTCCCATAGTTGTTTCACTTATAAAATTCATTATTGTAATCAAGTAGAGGAGCTAATGAATTGTATTTTCTATTAGAAAACCCATAAGAACTTCTAGTTTTGTTTCTCACATAGTCATCCTTTGAGGTTTTGTAAGGACCTCTATTTTTGTTTCTCACATGGTCACTTCTTGTATAAGCTCTACAATCTATTGCTTTATGACCAAAATTATTGCAATAAAAACAATATCCAAGAAAGATATTTTGGTACCGGTTGGTGAAAGGCCTTCTATGTGGAACAACTCTTATGGACTCATTCTTGTTGTTCTTGTGAGAAGAATCGAGAATCTACTGGTCATCATTTCTCTTCCTATTACTACTTTCATTGTTGATGGAGCCTTTGAGAATATTACCATTTCTTTTAGACTTTTCTTTAGGAGTATTCTGATTCTCATCATATCCAAGACCAATCTTGATGAATGGTGACCTTTAGAAACTAAGGATCTCATTTAAAGTTTCAGTGCTCTTTGTTGAAATTTTCATAAGAGATGATATTGTATGTGAATGAATGTGATATTGTATATGAATGAATGTGATATTGTATGTGAATGAATATCTTATTACAATGATGAGTGTTCTATATATAAAGAACATATGGTGACCATGGTGATCATCCATGAAGAGATGCGTCCATTGGGTAATAAATATATTTATACTTTATATTATATTATACATATAATATAAATATATTTTATATTTATACTTTAT
>JZKD02S0579682.1:0-16159 GCA_000966675.3 Picea glauca
GTAAGTTTCCCACTGAAATGGTATCATGAAAATTGATGGAGCTGAAAATGCACAGGCGAAGCCACACCAAATCTCCCGACATAGGCCACAAACCAAAGAGTGACGACAAATCTATGGGAACTTCAAAAACAATGAGGCCTACACCCACACCCTTTATGTAATTCATGCAATCAGGAAGATTATACCTTTTGGAGTCTGAATCCCTCGAATTAAATAGGAATCCGCTCCGCCCTAACAAACACACTTCACAGAGTTACATTAAATGCCTGTGTATAATGGGTTATTAAATAAAAACTAGACCAAATCCGGGGACTAAATATGCTTACTTGTAACTTCAACATTATTTCCTCTACATCATTCAAGGAGCTGAACAACGTTGGGAGCACACCAAACTCTTCTCTGGCGATATGTTTGTAGATATAATCATAGTTACTTTACTGCTTGTAGTAACTTTGTTGCTGGGTGCATATTATTTACCAACAATTAAGATATATAAAATCTCATAGGAAACATCCTTTTGAAAAAAGAACAAAAACATAAAACACGAAGATAATTCTTACAGAGTTTTTCCTTGGGCATTCAATTTCATCATCAGATTGGACCTCATCATGATACTCGACCAGGCATTTTTTACGGAGGTTTTCAAGGCAGTCACAAACTTCTTTGTAACCTAGTCCCTTCAATACTGGAACTGCGACTTATTTGTCCTCTCCGGGGAAGAAGCAAACGAAGTCTAAAAATATCTCCTTCTCATCACCCATGAACTCACTTTTAATGTGTCCACTATATCATCTGGCAGTCTTCTCAAGAGCCTTTCCAACTGCCACTTCCAATACTCTTCCTCACGCCGTCCAAGAAACTGTCCGCTTAACACTTGTAAGGATAAAGGCAGCCCATTACAACTTTTCAAAACCTCCTCAGCCAAACATTTGAATCCTTCACATGGGTCAAATTGACCAAACGCATGCCGGCAGAAAAGATCCTGGGCATGATCTCTCTGCAGTGGCTTTACATTATACACTACGGTTTTTGCATTTAATACGATCGATGTTGGGATATAAATTTTGAAAGTAATTTCAAATTCAAAGATATACATTCTAGCAACAATGAGAACCTCAAATTCGATGATATACAATGTCGTTAAGTGCATATTGATCGACTTTAAAACACTGTGGCAGATAGATATTTGGTAATAAATAAATATGTAGGCCAGAGCATCAACTGCTCCATATATATTTGGGCTTTGAATCCTTTCTGACCTGCACACTATCAGAACGGATATGCATAGTTGGTAATAAATAACTATTTAAAGAAATTATAGTAATAAATATGTTGTGGGGATGTGACACGAGGTAAGGTATGTTCTTTTAATAATTATCATAACAGAATCGATGCAGCGAGAGTGAGATACAAATTAAAATTTGATATACATGTTGAGAATTTAGAGAGAGTCAGAGTCATAGTTGCACTTAGTTGCGACATCTAAATACAAAACATATTAATTGCTCCAGAATCAACCAGAATTTGAACACAATCATACATGGTAGAAAGAGTGGGTGGGAAGGGTTGGCGTTCTCTTGATTTCTGATAGCTAGTACCAATTTCTATTTCCAAACAAACCACTTTGTCGAAGTGGAAGACGGAGTGAGACGCTTGCTTGCAAGCAATACTTATATTTAAAATTTCAAAACTTATAATCAGATTTAACTCATTTGCCTTTATTATAAAAAAGGAAGAATGTTATTCATTCTTCATCAAACTCCATATATATTATCTAACGATCAGAGGGAGCATCGAATCGAATAATAGTAGTCACTCAGTTACCGCAGTTAGTTGCAGTTGTGAAATACATTCAGGCGTTCTTGCTTGCAGTACTAGTTGCGTGTAGTATTGTCGTTGTGCTCGCATGTGATGCAGATGGAATTTATTGGATTGAAGTTTTATAATATTAATCGTTCATTCATTCGAAGAGTGTCGTAGTAAATATTGATGACGAGACGTGATCAAAATCAAACTATGCCATCCCACAACATTTGTAACCAGTAGACTATTTATTTGGTGGATATTATCTGCGTCATCCAAAACAATGAGAACCTGAAGCCTTGTAGACGATCGCGAAAAATACCCTTTCCTTGTCTGGTATCTTCAATATGAAAATCACAACCCAATAGATCCTGATGCTTACTGGAAACAATTCCATGTGCATGAATTGATGCCTTAGATTGTCCATTAAAGCCCTGGGCAAGTGCATCGAGAATGAGAGTAAAGGGATCGAGAATTAAATCTTGATCAGAGCAAAAATAATAAATGACAATTAATTTAAGCGTCACCGTAGCAATAACACATTGAAATTCGCCCTCTGCCACTGCATCGAGCGATGGGATTGAGAATTAGATCTTGATAGGAGAAAAGATAACAAAGTTGAAAGCCACCGCACACCCTTATTTATGAAATGACAATTAATTTAAGCCGTAGAAATAACACATTGAAATTTTCCCTCTGCCAGTGCATCGAGCGAGGGGATTGAGAATTAGATCTTGATAAGAGCAAAGATAGCAAATTTGAAAGCAACCACACACCCTTATTTATGAAATGACAATTATTTTAAGCCGTAGCAATAACACATTGAAATTTGCCCTCTGCGAGTGCATCCAGAACAAGAGAACAAGAGCGAGGGGATTGAGAATTAGATCTTCATAAGAGCAAAGATAGCAAAGTTGAAAGCCACCGCACACCCTTATTTATGAACAGTGGATTAATAAGCATTCAACAGGTTATCAATTGCTATAAACCCTCCTACAGGGACTATTAACTTAGGGAACCATGTTTGCTAAAGTTATGTTCATTTAATAAAGTTATTTATCTTTAATAACCCTTGTTTCTAAAGTTAATTTCTTTAAAAAAAACCACGTTTCCATCATTTTCCACTAAAATAGCTTAGAGAATCACTTTTCCATCATTTTCCACTAAAGTAACTTAGGGAACCGATTTTTCCAAAGTTATTTTCATTTAATAAAGTCATAAAAAGCTTTTATGACTTTTTCGTCTTGAAATTATAAAAAAAAAAAAAAATAAAGAAAAAGAAAACAAAAAACTCTAAAGTGATGGTTGAAATCTCACGGAGAGAGGTTGAGGGTGGGAGCCATTTGTGGGTGAATAAAAATTGTCCCATGGGGCGTCCAGGCTCGACCGAGTCTCATTGGTGACAGTATCCCACTCATGGGTAGATCATTCTTCCATCCAACATTGGGGTTGGCCCCAACCTAGGCTCATCCTAGCTTGAAAAAAAAATTGATTCAGTCAAATAGTCATATTTTATTATCTTGACCCTATGAAAGATAATCACTATTTTGCTTATAAATTTAAGAGGTTTCCTCCATTTTCTATCACACAAAGGAGAGGAGCCAAGCCAAGCCACACACTTTGGAAACACAAAAAAACACTCCCAAGGAGGAGGCCAAGGAGCCCATTTCTCCCAGAAATCCTCCATAGGTGATATTGTGACAAAAGCTTTCCATTGGATATATAGTTCATTCATATTCTTTATATCTATGTATCTTATTTGCAACTATCATTTCTTTTTTTTCATTTCTTTTCATGATAGAATAGGGTTTAAAGGAATGTGGATATATTTTTAAAAGTAGATTTTATATGATTTATATCTATTTTGTTTGTGATTTAGCACAACCTCTAGATTTGAAGATCTACTCACCCTTGTTGTAGCTTTACACCAACATTAGTGTTTGACTTCAATTCAATATTTACACTGACATGCAATCCTCGCGCCTTAGGGCCCATTATTGTCATTTCTAAGCTCCTTCGTGCCTAGCAGTTGTCTTAGTTATGACATCTAGCCAGGTGGCTTTCTCCCATGTATCAACTTCAGATCATTTTCTAGTGGGAGGAGCATACATGTTAGGGGGGAGGGTGCAGGTAGAAATTGAAAATTGACAAGTCCTCCTTTTAGCTAATTAGTTGAGGCATGCATTTGACTTTGTTGCTTACTGGACATGCAAACTACTCTACAGGTTCATTTACAAGTACAAAGTGTATCGATTCTAAGATTATCAACATCCAAGAAGGGGGTTTCAACCCCTTAAGTTTCCCCTATGTGCCTAATTGAGGATGCATGATGATAAGTTTGTGTCTTCATCATTTCAATGATCAACTCTGATGCCATTTTGTAACATACTCAACCCCTAAACACTATTAAGATGATGGGGTGTATGCAAATTTCACAATTTCCCACTAAATCATTTTTCTTGAACATAACTCTGACACCAATTCTAAGCTCATATGCCAATTCTACTCTTCAAGAGCTTTCCAATGGTTATTTTCTTACTCAATTATGAGCTAAAAACTAGAAATTATGACCTTCTAAAGTTCTTAAGCATATTCTATTTCCTGCATTAGCCTGCTTATGTGGCACCCTTGGTTAATGTGCCATGACACATTCCAATTGACATGACATGCGTACATAAACCTGCCCACATGGACCTTGTCCACATCACCATCCATGCGGTCCACACCATTACTTGTATGCTCATATCTTTGTAACTCAACATTTGAAGATTTTGAACTTCATGTGTTACGTGGTGTGTTGCACCACATTTCACTTGTGATGGGATACCGTTTTCTGCACTACTAAATATTTTCTTCCACACAATATGTCACATTCATTTTCCTTTCCCTTCATTGTATTGCATCCTTGTAATCTTTGTTCTGTCATAACAAGGGAAAGCTATCCACCTTGGAGTATATTGCATTGATATAAAGATTGTATCCCTGCAATGTATCGCACTGAAAGTTATTTTGATGCGATACGCCGCACCCTTCAAAACTTTTTCTCTTAGTGATAATCATTCCAATCCGTTCATTTATTGCATCACCGTAAACTTTCTTAAAATGCTATTTATGCAAATACACAATAATTCTCCAACTTTCCCCAAAGTTTTTGTAATTTATGCAAATACACAATAATTCTCCAACTTTCCCCAAAGTTTTTGTAAGTTCCAGTTCTGGAAGTTATTTTCATAGGATAAATTTTATTTATGAGATACACAAAAAAGCTACAAGTCTTTTCCTTTAAAAATATCCGGGGGTTTATGCCACTTATTTAATTCATTCTCAACAATACATTGGTGGAATTATAACATGGTTCAAGCCCTACTCATTTACCGAAGATTATTTTACAAATCCTTGTCCCATCCAGACATTTATTTTCTGGGAATCCTAAGCCATGTTTTCCTAAACAATCTATCCAAACAACTCTTGAAGGGGTTCAAGATCATTTTCTACGACCCAATTTCCAAGCTATATATGTATAATATTGTTTTGAAAGAGATTAATTAGTTACAATTTTGTATTGAATTTGTGATTTTGAAAGTTAAAGAAAAAATTTAATGACAGTGCACTTTGTCAAAGATATTTCATAATAGAAATTATATTTCACAAAACAAAACAGTACACTTTAATAAAGTTTCAGAAGAAAATTCCTTTCAGTTTACATAAATCAATTCAGCATCTTCAAAAACCCTAAAACATCAGTAGTATACAATCTCAATTACTAAAATCCAAAATTCCAACTATTTTTTTAATTTTCTTGATAAAATTTTGAAAAAACCTTTGAAAAAAATACTCAAATAAAAATAAAAACATAAATCTTTTAAACTATGTCATATAAAATATAGCTAGTATCACATATAAGAAAAATCGTCGCTGCAGACAAACAAATTTATGGCAAATGCGATAAAGGATTTTCTGCATTCCATAATTTTCGCACCCAAAAGATGTGATCGAACTTACCTATTGATTGAGGTGCATGACTGGCTCTTAGTTAAATTTTGAATTCGATTTTCCATCCAAGATGGCAATAGTACGATTGGTATGCATTGGCCAATGAAATGCTGCCACATTGCAATATCAACCTATCTTTCACCAAATTGTCACCTCTTTTCAATTAGGTTCAAGATGCCAGCTCATATTGAATTCAATGCCCAATCCGTAAATATCAAAGTAAATTCCTCTATTTACAATGCTCAACAATGTATGTACGGGCTGTTATACATAATCATGCAAAGCAAAATTGTAATAATGTGGTGGGGTGAGGCTGAGAGTGGGAGAATTATAATGGTTTGAAAGTTATAATTAACAATAAAATTGTAATTTTATATTATTCAAATTGTGTTTTTAATGGATAATCTATTTAGTTTTTTCAAAAATTTCTTTAAATTGTATAAACTATATATATTTAATTGAAATTTGTCATTCAAACCATTTTTTTTAATTTTTAACTAGTTTTTAACAAATCCACAAAAAATTAAAAAAACTTAAAACATTTAGAATATATTTTTTTAATCTTACAAATTTTCAAAAACTATACGTATACATATACGTCGTAAAGTATATAAAAGTAGAACTTCCCAGCTTTGAAAGGTTGGTACCTTTGGAACAGTTCGTGGTGGATAAATGCTCCAAGCTAAAAAGAACAGAGGGATTCGACCGCTAATAGAGCTGCAAACCCTTTCGTTGTCTTCTTGCAATGCGATCAAAGAGCTCGCAAAGTGCTGAAAATTTGAGGTCGTCGGATTATCCCAATATCGCGGACTGTCCCAAACTGCAGTCGGTGAGGGAGTAGTGGAACAGCTGGTCCAACGAATAGACGTCCTTGTTGGTTACCAGAATATATATATATTTTTTCATTTTAAATCTGTTAATAATTAATTTTTAAAATGTTAAAATCAATTTAAATCGTTAAATTGACAAATAACTCTTTAGTCCAAATTCTTACACTAGATTTGATATAAAGCAAATGAGTGAAAGACACGATAATGATGAGGAAAGAATCTATGGTGATCAATTAGTTTTGTTTTTTTAGCAGAAAAGATTGAAAATAAAAATGGTGAGGAAATAATCTATCTTATACATCGATTTGATGTCTGGTTTAATAGTGACCTTAAAAAAATAAATTATTATTATTATAATAATTAATTATATTTTTTTAAAAAGAAATGTGGTGAAAATTTTAAGGAAATCAATTTTTAAATGGTACAAAATGTTACAAATTAAAAATGGAGAAAAGAATCTGTTTTTAAATGATATAAAGGAAATTAGTGAAAGACACGACAATGATGAGGAAAGAATCCATCTTTATTAGTTAACTTTGTTTTCTGGAACCAAAAAAAATGAGCAGTGGCGAGGACAGAATTTATATTTATCAATTAGTTTTGTTTTAAGTTTTTTTTTAAAACAGATGAAATTATAAGTGGTGGAAATTTTTCTCCAAGGAATTTATTTTTAAATGGTACAAAGAAAAGTAAGGGGTTGGTTAGATATTTTATCTTTTGAGTTTTTTTGGTAGAAATTAGGTAATGTAAATTTGGAATAAATCTTTATTTTTTGTTGTTTAAATTGTTTTTTTGAATGTATAAATAGATTCAGCGTGTTGAAAAACCCTAAAACACTCTGATTATACAAACTTAGTCACTCAAATCTGCAGATCCAACCATTCATCACAAAATTTTGGAAAAAATCAAATAAAAAAATAATCAAAAGAAAAGAAAAAAAAAACGTTTAGACTAATAACAAAACAAAACCAAAACCGAAACCGATAGAGGAAGGAGTCAACTCGTTGTCTGATTCGCTGGCTAACTATATGATTACTAGAGTGCCTTACTCCTAAAGTTGATTTCTAGAGTGCCTTTCTCCTAGAGTGTCTTTATATGGAGTTGCTGCCTGTTTCTTCTGGGTACTTGCTGTATGGGAATGTTTGATATATTATAAAGAACAATCAATTGAAAATGATACGAATATCAATTAAGTGGTACATGAGTGGTCCAAATTCATGTATGACATAATTGGCAATATATTATTAAGATAAATATTTTTCTATTTTTCTTGATAATCGAAGGATGTTATAATTTTTATAACTTTATGCATTTGCCATAATTATCTATAATTAATTTGTCATTCTTTATTATAATTTTTCATAATAGTATTATTATCTATTTCATAAGAATATTATATACTTTTTGTCTTTTGTTGTAATCTTATAATTATGGATATTATAATTTGATGTAATCTTTTTATTGCAACATAATATTATAATTTGATGTAATCTTTCTATTGCAACATATTTTTTTCATAATATTATGACTATACAATAATATTTTTTCATTATTTTCTATTCTAATGTGTGAAAATATTATGCTTAAAATTTAGTAATATCATTTTATTATAATATTTTTGTTGTATTATTATCATTAATTTGAAAATGTTGGACATAATTAAAATAACATAATAATTAAAAAAACAATTAGATCTTGTAACTTTGAATTAATTTAAACCATTA
The DNA here is from genome assembly GCA_000966675.3 of Picea glauca. Classification (NCBI taxonomy): domain Eukaryota; kingdom Viridiplantae; phylum Streptophyta; class Pinopsida; order Pinales; family Pinaceae; genus Picea; species Picea glauca. Next base: position 8,351 of record JZKD02S0579682.1, read on the forward strand.
TATATGTATATGAATTGTAACGAATCATTATTATCAAAACATACATAAAAGTTCAATCAACTTAGGTTAAAAGAACATATGAGAAAATATAAGTATAACCATGTAATATTATTAAGATATAAATCAATTATTTTTTTAAATTGACAATAATTGAAACTATGAAAAACAAACATGGGTTTTACAATTACAAATATAAAATAAAAAGAAAATCTTGTTTAATTAAAAGAACACCTTTATAGCCCAATTGCAAATCCAAAATTTACATCTTCAAATCAATTCATTTATCATATTCTTCATCATCTATGTCATTATTAGTGCCTTAAGTTGTGAAAATTTTAGTGTTCATGAAATTTCATTTATCTCTAGGTAAGTATAGAATAAAAAAACATATTTTCTCCAATGACAGATTTAGGGGAAAGAACTATTGATTGTAATGATTTAGCCACAAATATGGCTCACTTTTACTTAGTAGAAGTTTAGTTGAGTCAATTGAAAAGAGATTTGTATTCCATGGGATCTATTAAAGGTTTCAAGGGATCTATTAAAGGTTTCAAAAAATAAGTACTAGAATAATATTTCTTAAATGATTTTCTATATTTTAAATTAATATTTTTTTGTATAATTGACACATATTCCAAGTTATTGGCAATAACATTCTTATCTAAAACACGGGCAAAACAATTTTTTGGAATAATACTTTAAATCCACAATCTTTTGTCTTATCTTTCCATACCTCTTCTCCACTTCAAAATGTAGCATCATGGTTAGAGTCAACCACTACATTTCCACAAGGAAGAAGGAGAATGTGGAATTGCCACTTGGTTTTAGGGGAAAATGAGAAACCCTAGGAGAGGAAGGAAAAGTATAAGGGGAAGGCTACTAAATTTTTGGGTTTTACTCTTAATTAAAAAGTTGTTGATTAGTTGAAGTACTTTAATTAAGGTATTTGAAAAAAAACAATAAATTAGTAAAGGAAATCAAGATAAGCTAACATTAATTCCCGACCTCCTTTGGTGGGAATGGTAATCTGAGAAAATAAAAGAGAGGAGAAATGGAAGGAACACACTTGTAAGAATGTTGTTGTAGGTGTTGAAGATACTTGCGTTGAAAACGAGAGATGTGATAAGCTTGTAAGAGATCACTCCACATCTTGAATGGCCCTGCACGTGTAATTCAATATTCCTACAAGATACACATGTACTTGATCTCCAATACAAAGCAATATGAAAAACTAGATCTACCACATAAAAATATATGACAATGAAATTTGGAATGGTGACCCAAAGTGCACCTCCGTAGAGGTGAAGATCAAATTTTCCAAGGCATAAGAGATTGAAAAGGACCAAGAAGATGCCTTATAATGAAACAAGAATCTTATAAGGTTGGAGCCAAACTAAAAGTAAAATATCCTTATTTAGGTGCTAGAAAAAGAAGTACAAGCAACCCAAGAGCATGGTAGATGGATTATGAAGCTAGATCACTATTTGACACCAATCAAAGTATGTCCCTGAAATAAAATGAAATGAGGGAAGACAATTGAAAGAAAATTTGCAAAGAGGAATGGAATCATATAAATAGGAAAAATAATGTCCTTAATGCATAAGTGAATATGAGGTTAGGCATTAAAGAGAGAAATTTGTATGTGAAATTCATATAATGGGTTTTGACCTCACACCATGGGTATTTTAGTATGTACTATAGATATTTTTATTCAAACCAATTCTCTATCATTTGATTCATGAATCATAGTCATGGTACAATCCACATAATCCAAAACTCACTTGGCACCAAAATAACATGAAGGGATAAGGAATATTTGACTAACTATACCCCCAATTAAATAACTCAAATGGATTTGGATCGTTGAGGACATAAAATGGATCATTTGAAACAATGTGGGTCAAAAAGGGGATTGAAGCCCTAAACTACTCCCGTAGAGTATGAAATTTCCCCAAATGGGTTCCTTAAGGGTGTAACCTAATAAAACAGGTTCAAAATACCATGACACGTAAGAAGAAGGTGGTAAGGGACCCTTCCTAAACACTAGACATCATTAAGAGGACTCAATTATAATATGACATAAAAGGGGGACTCAGCTAAGGTGGTCCAACATAGAGGGACAACGGAGATGTATTGATGTCATATGATGGTTCATGCATGCACAATGGGGAAAAGTAGGCCACACCACGATACCTTTAATGGGTAGGTGTATCTAAGTACTAAAGCAAAAAAACCATATCCCCCCTTACATAATTGGTTATCCATAATATGGGAATAAAGATGAGTCACACAAAAGGAGAGAAGAAAGTAGAAAATTGAAATTAGTAATAGAAAAAATGAAAAAGGAATTATGCATGGGAAGGATCTTACTACCATGTGTAGTGTAAACTAATGCCTTGACTTTGCAGTGGTAGTTGATCATTTCCTGTCGCAATTTTGTGTCCAATGGTTGCAAGATATCTCATTCTCTAAGAGTCATTTCTATGAGTAGAGCTATGGCACATGTGTGTAGGGAGTATGATATCAAGCATATATACTAGACAAAAAGAAAACAAATAAAAGGAAACAAGACATACATGATAAGTAGAAAATATAACACAAGTAGGAATGCTACTATGAAAGCAACAACTAAACCATGAAATGACATCTACTTAATTCTAACCACTTTGAAATTAGAATAGCAACCAAACTTGAGAGTAAATGAAAAAAAAAAATAGAGACATGTAAGAGAATGGTACCTTCACTTACCTAAGCACAAGCGATGCAACCTGAGCCTATTTTGGTTGTGACACTTGAGAGAAGACAACCCACTTGGGCATGCTAGAAAAATAGGTGTGAGTAGTGCAAAGAAAAAACTATGAATGGAATACATGAACCATGAATAGTAAAGAGCAGAGTGTTAGAGATACAATACCTATATTTACACAAGGACAATGATGTGGGATCCTACTAAGGTATGTGAAATATGTGTGTTTGGCAGTCCCAATGTTAATATAAGTTATATACCTACAAAAAAATTTAGTATCTTTCCTTGAATGGGGGATGGGAAAATGACAACAATTCATAGGAAAACATGGCAATTAATTAAAGGGAAGGGAAGGAAATAAAATTGGTGATGATGGTTGGGATGAATTGGTGAATTCAAGAGATGAGACACAACAAAAATAGTGAGGAAAAACCAGTGCAGGAACTAGGTGACAATGATATCACATAGACAAGGAGGGTGTAGGAGGTAGTAATGATGGTGAGGTGACATCAGATAATGTATGAGGAGACAACAATAGAAAGGTTCCATTGGAGGAACTAATGATAGTGAGATGAGTTTAGTGAAGGCATAAGGTAGGGATATTGGAAGTCACCATCGAAGGAATTAATGATGGTGGCATGACATCGACAAAGGTATTATATAATGACATTGGAAAGGAACCATCGAAGACATGAAGTGACAACATCAGCATGGGGCTAGTAAAGGTGCAAGAGGTGACCATGCTAGTGAAGCACCATCAAAGGCATGAGTCAAGAGGAGACAAGAAGTAGATGTTAGGGAAAAGGAAATGAACCTACAATTGAAGGATACATAATGTGATGACCCAAAGCTAGCATGTTCAGTAGGAAACCAAAGGAAAATGGTGAGATGACTTGTCCAAACTAAGGAAGAGCTACCACAAATTGGACCCTACTGAAGATAGAAACCTATAAATAATTTATCATTGGTGAGATGACTAAGAAAGGAAAGGTTTAACCTCCCTCAAGCATCAAGAGGAAAAGTGAAAGAGGAGGAGAGGTGAAGATGAGCAGAAGAAGCTAGTTGAGAGGAAAAAAGAGAGAATGCTCGAGCAGCTTAGAGAAGGAGAAAAGGAAGAAGGGGGGATAGCCAATCAACCTAGAAATATTCATTATATGGGAAAGGACAATTTTAGAGCATACCTAATAAGGAGAAGGAAGAAAAAAACATCTAAAAGGAAAAAAAAGGGGCACTTTCCCTAAGTGGAAAGGATCAAGGCTCAAGATGGGACTTGAATTGAGGATATAAGGAAAAGGAGGAAATGGGTATGGATGGATACATCATTGAGAAAAATGGATAGCTAAGGATAGGAGGAGGAGAAGGAGGGAAAGAGATATAAGGAAGAGGAAATCTAGAGACATCCTCCTAGGAGGGAAGAGGTTCCAAAGTAGGAAATCTCCAAGGAAGAGGGTCATTAGGTGACCAAGAAGGGAGGAAGAGGAGGAAAATCATTAACAATTATTAAAAATTATAATAGGCATAGATATTCAACATATACAAGTATAATTAAAAAGGTATATAATGAGTCTATAAATTAACATTTCTTTTGCCTAGTTTATAATGACTTGTGTCTCTCTAAGATCAATTTTTGAACCATATCCTTATCCTTTTCTACCATTCTATATTATATTTGCCACAAGGTACTTTGGATTTAATTTTAATATTTTTTCTTACTCATATAATTAATTTAGGAATAGTTGACGAGATTGCTTATGACTTTTTAAAAGGAACTAGTTACTCATATGATGTTATGATGAATAAATGTTGCTAAGGATTCTTGTAGTATGTATTCATTAATTACTCAAAAGAACAACGATGAGATCAATAATGGAGTTATTTTTTGGACAATTCGATAGATATACCATAATAAGAGAATTGAAGTATACTTAGAGGCTGATTCAATGCAATCTGAATTAGAGAATTTACTCCAACTTGAGGGATCCAAAATGAAACTTACACTAGCTAGGGGGTCCAAAACAAACGTTACTCTATCTCGATGGATATGAAACAAATATCTATCTTAGTACTCCAGCACAATGAACTCACAGGTAAAGTAATGATGGTTCATTACTTGTATAGGAATATAGGAAACAAATTAGTTGTTTCATTAATTTGATCCTCAAAAGGGGCCATGTTCATTCTTGGATCGTAGTTCCCTAAGATATTGAAAGTATAATCAAAACGGGGGATATTTCCATAAAAATAGGGTTTTGTTATTATTTTGTTTTGAACACAAAGATGATATGTCACTACTATAAAATGAGATCACCACCACATTAGTAAAACACTAGTAGGAAAATTAGTAAAAGGAGGAAACTCCAAGGGTATTCCCAAATCTCATCATGACCCTCTAGTTGAACATGTTGCATCCAATACAATAGCTAGCCATCATGAAGTTGATTCCACAACACATTTTGTCATAAGCTCTCCAACTACTGAATCTTCTAACCTAGAGGAATTTATTAGGGGGAAAGAGGCTCTAGAGTATCAGGAGAATACAATTCAAGAACCTAATTTCTCTATTGACTCTCTCACTTCTAAGGAATCTGTGGTATTCTAGAGAAACAATTTTCTAAACATGGTCAATATTGAAGGAGAAAGTTCTAACAAAAAGGAATCCATTACATTTGAATTTCTTAGTCATGAGTTGGATGGCATGGTTCAAATGAATAAAGGAATGGATCTCAATTTGAGGGTACTTTGCATGCTATCACTTCCATAGAACCATTAATTCCAATGCATTTATATATGTTTCTAGCATCCGAATCTTATTCCTATCCAAAGGCTAAAGGGAATCCTTATAGGGAAGCAACCATGAATTTGGAGTACAAACCCTTCATTGAGAACCAAACTTGAGATTTGGTTCCGCTTCCATATGATTGAAATCTTGTTAGATGCAAGTGGATATACATGACAAATAATTAAGCAAATGGACTTGTAAGAAGATACAAAGAAATTTTGGTAGCCAAAGGCTTTCAACAAGTCCATGGGATCCACTACGATGAAACATTTGCACTGGTGGCCATGATGGATCCCATTTGATTGGATCTCGCTATTGCAACAACAAGAAAGTGGGAGGTTCACCATATGGACATGAAGAATAATTTTATTCATGGTGATCTCAAAGAATAAATCTACATGGAGAATCAACAAGGGTATGTACATAATTCATCACTAGTTTGTAGACTCAAGAAATCACTCTATGGATTCAAGCAAATACCTAGATCTTAGCATGCCCAAATGGATTCTTACCTTCTCTTTCTAGGTTTCATTCATTGCAAATATGACCCAAATGATCATATGTTGATTGATTCTCTCTTCATTATAATATTATATGTAGATGATTTACTAATCACAGGGAGTTCAATCTCAACCATTGTTGTAGTCAAAACCACTTTTCATGATAGGTTTTCCATGACTTGCACAGGTCTACTAAACTACTTTCTTTGTATTTAAATCAGCTAGGCTAATTTAAGAATCAAGATGTCTCAGTCAAATTATACTAGAGATCTCATAGTCATATTTAATATGACTGAATGTAAGCCAACTTCCATAGACTTCCTATACGGGATCAATTAATAAGATGGTGGTGATACACCTTTGGTCAATTGTACCAAGTATCAACAATTAGTGGGGAGTCTTATTTATCTCACTCACTCTTGTCCTAACAACTCATATGTCATTGGAGTTGTTTCCATATACATGTGGGAGCCACATAAACAACATTGGAAGGATAACAAGCGTTTATTGTGGTATGTCGAGGCTACCACTAGCCATGGAATACATTATGTAGTAGGATGTGCCTTGGATGTTGTTAGCTACACTGATTCAAATTGGGATGGAGATAAAAGAGATTTCTAGTCAACCTTGGGATATGTTTTCAGTTTGGGATCTAGCCCCATATGTCGGTCCAACAAAAAAAAATCTTCCATTGCTTTTTCATCAATAGAGGTTGAATACAAAGGTGCAATCAATGTCACAACTCAGGCCATTTGGTTGCAGTACTTCCTCACAGAGTAGGAAAGAACCAAACATATTGATATCCACATGCTCTTGTTAGGGACCTAACCTCCCTAACCCCTCACGTAGGTAGAATAATATATTTTCCATGTCACAAAGGATGAGATTAATAAGGATGGCTAGTATTAAGTAAGAATAAGTTAAATGTAAGAAGACCTAATAGAAGATTCTTCTTCTAGAAAGATATTCCTCTAGATTGTTATTTTGGTAGATGGATTTAGTATAAATAGGAGTTTAGGGCATGAGAATTTTTTGTCTTGAGAATTATTGTAATAGAGCACTCCTCTTCTGTAGGTTTCCCCCTCGAAGAGGCAAGTGAACATTGTTTTCTATCAATAAAGGTATTATTTTGATGTTGTGGTTTTATATATCGTGTTGTTCCCTTGTTATTCTATGTAGTGTTTATATTTTCTGCTATTATAATAGATCTGGTACTTTACAAGTGGTCTTAGAGTACTTTAGGTGGCAAGAAATTGTGGGTTAAATTTTTTCAAGGTAGAGACGTATTCTAGCATCTTAAAACTACAGTGATCTATCAATCAACGCATAAATCCATGGTCAGGGAAGCATACACACAGGAAATACAAGAAATAATTAAGCTCATATTATTGGATACCCTTGTAACCCCTATTGGTACCCCTTCGAGTGGTAGTGCATCAAACAGAACCTATATACAAACTAACCTAGGTATCCTGAAACCCTCCATAGATCAACTGATCAGTCGCCTGAGTGAGATAATTCCACAAAGAACAATACTTGGGAAGATAATCTCCAGTACCTTGATAATCGAGTAGTACAACTAAGGGTATGGTCTAGCCTCCTCAGTTGGTGCCCTGAGATATTAGGACAAGTACTATTTTTCGACCCCGCATGTATATCAGAGAGCTATATCATAGGGAAAACCCTTGTATGTAGAAACCCTCAACACCCTAACCCTTGGGACAGAAACAAAACATAAAGGGAACAAACAATATATATTGTTGTGAAACCTTGCCTCTTGCATT
>JZKD02S0579704.1:136720-162308 GCA_000966675.3 Picea glauca
CCCCGCGTGGAAGAGTGTACATACTTCTGGGGTGTAAATACTTCATGGGGTATAGACACGGCTGAAAGCAAAGAACCTCTGCATTAGGAAGATAATCAGGCTCCACAACCAACAAGAAATAGCTGGACTCACGGAGGAAGAAAAAGAGCACGTTTTCATAAGATCCGTTTTGAATTTTGAACTTAAAAGGTATTAATGTAATAGTTATGAAGAAGGCATACTTTGCATGTATATCTTGGAGGTTGTAAACATTTCTTGAGCGATTTCTCTCATCTGTAGAATATTAAGGCATTTAAGTCTGTTAAATGTAAGAGTGGGTAGATATGAATGTTAGATTAGACAATTATAGAACATAGGAGGGAAAACAGATATAGACACCCTCACTCTTGTATTATTGTATCATTAGCATAGCACAGAAGAAGAGAGTTGTAGCAAAGAGTTGAAAGGAAAAACCCCATGTACAGGAGCTTTGAATTAATATATGAAGCTCTGAATCAAATTTCATGGCGTTACAATGTTTTTTGTTTATAGATGGTAAATGGTATGCTTATGGTTGTTTATTCTCTCTGTTATGCATTTTTTTTAATACTGTGTGTATGTATGATTTCATATTGAATGTTTGAAGTTTGAGAAAGAGAGAGAATGAGTTTCAATTGTTTCTCTTCCTCAGTGAGAGAAGTTCTTGCAAGGAGTGCAGTGAAACGTCCGCAAGGTGTGCATTGACAAGAAGTATGAGTTTTATCTCAGAAAGCTCGGGAGAGATACCATTTTTCTCATTCCAGCAGAAGTGTAGGTGGAGCACAGAAGTCGTGCAACGTTTGCACAGGCTAGTCGAGGTCTTAAACTTATCAACTAAGGTTGAAAGGTAAAGGGTTGTTGTTGCAGAGGGTGCACAGAGTCGAAGAATCAAATACTTAGAAGTATTTGAAAGATTGTCATAAGGAGTGTGTGTAGGATTCCTTTTGAGTCTCAAGTTTGCAAGTGAAATCTCAGGAGGGTTAGTGTCTTTGAAGTGTTAAAAGGGAGACGGAGCGAAGTCACTTTGCAGAAGCCAAGTTTAGACGAGGAACACTGGTTCAATTCGCAGAAGTCTTCAAGGAAGGAACGAGCAGTTGAAATTCTCTATGGAGAACTTGCAAAGTCGTGAGGACGGTAGGATCCAGAGATGATGCAAGGTGGATAGGGGAGGAAAAACCATCACTTTGGTATCAGGAATCAACATGGACTATTGATCGTGATCTGTTTTGAGCCGTCAGATCATTTCAGTAATTCAGGATTCGGGTTACTGCAAATCCTGATGACAAGGAGCCAGGGTCCTTTGCATTAAAAAACCCCGGAGTTGCAAAATGTGAAATATTGTGAAGTGGTGTTTCGGCATTTCGATGTTTTAGGGTTTCAAAATTTAGGATTGTGGTGACAGTGGTTTGGAATCGAGAGTCTCGAACTCCCGGTACCCGGAAGTCCAAAATCAGGTGGGTCATCGGATCGGAAGGGCGACTATTAGCCGTTGATTCCGTAGGGGAGTTGTTTCAGAGTTAGAGGGTTGGAAAGATGAGAATCCTTGCTTCTGGATTCACAAAATCATGAATTCTGAAACCCTAATGAAGTGAAAAGTCCATTGGGAAGCCAACCTTTGCTGAACACATCGAGATTCGGCATTTCGGTGCTTTAGAAGACAAGAGATTGGGGTTCCTTACTCTAGAATTCCTGAAGTTGCGAAACACGATACAGGCGTGGAGGAGGACGCGGTCAATCATTTTGGATTTTGGCATTTTGGGTTTTAGTGGGTTGAAGAGCCAAAAAATCGATAATGGAAATCGCGATATCTCGAAACCCAAAAACCTGAATTAGGAAGGGTGCGACTTTGTTGTGGTCAAGGAGACTTGGGTGATGCCTTGTGTTTGATCATGTGGGATCACCCTTGTGTTTGATCACATGGGCACACTCATAAAGACCTGTGGAGGAACACCATTGTGTGTGTGTGTGTTTCCCTATGGGAAAATTAAAGAGTCAATTAGACTCAAGGGTATATTTAGAATGATCCTGTGCGGATCTTGGCCTGAGGGCTAGAGGTCTGTGTCAAACTGGTATAAGAGCTTGACTCTATTTGTATATTTTAGATGGAGTAAGCAGAAGGAAAAAGAGTACTCTGATACACAACAAGTGGTATTAGATCTACATAACAAGTTCTTTGCTTTCTATAGCAGAGAAAAGAGGAACATTTTACAGCCATGCTGCCAAGAAGAAGAGACAGGGCAATGCCTGATCCAGCAGTGGAAAGAGAAATGTGTGAACTACATGCCATGCTTGATGCCATGGAGATAGCATAGAGGTTCACAGTTGATGTTGGGGATATCAGCGAGGCTAAAATTGAATATGAAGCTAGAAATGAAGGAGAAGAAGTAACAGTCGAAGATGCTACGGATGAATGCCTATTCAGGGTTGCTGCAAGGATAGGTGCTAGAGAAAAAATGGACATTCCATTGTATGAGGGAAACCTAGATGTTGAAGAGCTTCTAGACTAGATTAGAGCTCTAGATAAATACTTCAACTATGAGGATGTCGAGGAATACAAGAAAGTCAAACATGTTGTCACTAGACTAAAAGGGAATGCAACACTATGGTGGGATGAACTGCAGCCTAACAGACGCTGCAAAGGCAAGCAGAAAATCAAAAGATGGGATAGAATGGTTGTGAAGATCAAAGCCAAATTCATACCCAAGGATTATCAAATCACTTTGTTTCGGAGGATGCAGAATTTGAGATAGAAGCTGATGTGAGTGAAAGAATACACTGAAGAATTCTACAAGATAAACATCAGAGTAGGTCATCAGGAAAGCGACAATGAAAAGGTTGCCAGGTATATGAATGGTATGCGATATGACATCCAAGACGAGATGAGCATGATGACCCTTCAAAATGTGGAAGATGCTTACCAGATGGATCTGAAAGGTGAAGAGAAGCTGAGCCAAAAGGTGAAGAGAAGCTGAGTCGAAAGAAAGGTCAAAGAGGCTGAGGAAAAATTCAGGCCAGAGGAAAAACAATTTCCCAAGACAGAACTCAGAGACCTAAAGAAGAGGGGAAGAAACCTCAACCTCAACATGAGAGAGGAGGAAGCTCACAGAGAGGGCAGTACGCTAATAGAAATACTTTTCCTCAAGCTAGAGGAAGAGGAAGAGGCCGAGGAGGTGAAGTGAAATGCTTTATATGTGGAAAGATCGAACATAAATCCTATGAGTGTGCAAATAATAAGAAATAAGGTGGTGAGACTCACATTGCCGAAGCACAAGGATGGAATATTGAGGTAGAAGATTCTGAGGGAGAAAGATCCTTAGTGATGAGTAAAGTTCTCTTAACGCTAGAAAAGGAGGCAGAGAACCCAACCCAAAGGAACAGCCTGTTTCAGACTACTTGCAAAACAAAAGACAGAGTATGCAAAGTCATCGTGGACAATGGTAGCACAGATAATCTCATTTCTACAGAGATGATAGAAAAACTGGAGCTGGAGACTATCGTACATCCAAGCCCATACAAAGTTTTGTGGCTACAAAAAGGACATCAGGTAAATGTCACTAAACAATGTTTAGTTGAATTTAAAATAGGGGGATATAAGGATGAAATATTATGTGATGTCATTCCCATGGATGTTTGTCATCTATTGCTGGGTAGACCATGGAAATATGACATGAATGTGATTCATGATGGGAGAAAGAACATGTACACCCTGGAGAAAAATGGGAGAACGCACATGTTGCTATCGATTAAGGATGAAGAAGTGAAACCAAAGGTGAGCAACATTGTACTTCTCATGAGTGGGAAGGAACTTCTTAATGAGGTTAAGAAGAAGGAAGACACACAATTTATTATGGTCAAGAAGCCCAGAATTGTTTTGACCAGTAGGAGGATAGATAATTTACCAGAAGAAATCCAGGAGTTTCTGGAAGAGTTTGTTGATATAGTAGTGGACAAACTACCTTGTTCGTTGCCACCGATCAGGAGTATAAGCCATCACATTGATCTTATACCTAGAGTTAGTTTACCAAAAAAAGTAGTGTACAGATTGATGCCATAGGAAAATGAAGAAGTTAAGAGACAAGTCTAGGACTTAATGGACAAAGGATTGATTAGAGAGAGATTGAGTCCATGTGTTGTTCCTATAGTGCTCAGCCCAAAGAAAGATGGAGGCTAGAGAATGTGTATAGACTCAAGGGAAATCAATAAGATTACCATCAGATATAGATTTCCATTACCAAGGATGGATGATTTGATGGATTTCTTGAGTGGAGCAAGATTTTTTTCAAATATTGATTTGAAAAGTGGATATCATCAGATTCACATGAGAGAAGGTGATGAATGGAAGACAACGTTCAAGATAAATGAGGGGTTGTATCAATGGATTGTCATGCCATTTGGTTTAACGAATGCACCCAGTACTTTCATGAGATTGATGAATGAAGTTCTGAAGGATTTCATAGGGAAATTTGTCATTGTATATCTTGATGACATATTAATTTTCAGCAAGACAGAAGCAGAACACTTAAGGCATTTAGCTGCAATGATGAAGAGATTACAACAAGAGAAATTGTTGATTAATATGAAGAAATCATCGTTTATGAGGACATAACTCATTTATTTGGGTTTTTTTATCTCTGCAAATGAGTTGAAGATGAACTCGAAAAAGGTAAATGCGACTAAGAATTGGCCATCGTCGAAGAGTGTATTTGAAGTTCGAAGCTTCCATGGTTTGGTTAGCTTTTATAGGAAATTCATACGAAATTTCAATGGGATTAGCGCACCAATGATGGATATGGTAAAGAAAAGACATAAATATTTTCACTGGACCGAGGAAGAAGAGAAGAGTTTCAACCTGCTGAAGAAGAAGATCACTGAGCAGCCAATTTTGGTTTTGCCAGATTTCAGCAAGACATTCCAGGTCAAGTGTGATGTGAGTGGATTTGCAATAGGCATGGTCTTGAGCCAAGATGACAGACTGATCACATACTTCAGTGAAAAACTGAATGAAGCGAAGGTTAAGTACTCCACATATGACAGGGAATTCTATTCGGTCATACAAGCGTTGAAGAAATGGAGACATTATTTGGTTCCTAAAGAGTTTGTTTTGTACAGAGATAATCATGCTTTACAATTCATGACTCAACAAGAGAAGTTGAACCAAAAACATGTTAAATGGGTTGAATTCATGCAGAATTTTACTTTTGTGATTAAGCATATTTCTGGAACTGCTAACAAAGTTGTTGATGCTTTGAGCAGGAAATGTTTGCTTATGCAGGACTTCAAAGTCAAAACTTTGGGTTTTGATAACCTCAAAGAAATGTACAGAGATGACCTAGATTTTAAGAAAGTGTATGAGGCATCTGAGAATCCAATTCTCAGGGACAGAAGCTAGTGGACCGAATATATGATCTAGGATGGATTATTATGGAGGGGCAATTAGTTATGCATTCCAAAATGCTCCATGAGGGAGAACCTGCTGAAGGACAAACATAGTGGAGGATTGGTTGGACACTTCAGTCATGATAAGACGTTCTCAAAGTTGAATGGCTCATATTTTTGGCCAGGGATGATGACAGATGTTAAGAAATTTGTGGACAAATGCAGGATTTGTCAGGACACAAAAGGGAAAAGGCAGAACAAATGGTTATACCAGCCATTACCCATACCTGAGAGGCCATGGGATGTAGTGAGCATGGATTTTATATTGGAACTACCAAGAATGCAAAGAGGCTATGATTCAATCTTTGTGGTAGTCGAAAGATTTTCCAAGATGGCACATTTCATACCATGCCAGAAAACCAGTGACATAACTCATATTGCGAACCTGTTTTTCAAGAAAGTCGTCAGACTTCACAGCTTGCCAAGGAGTATAGTTTCTGATCAAGATACCAAGTTAATGGGACATTTCTGAAGGACTTTATGGAAGAAGATGGGGACAAGTTTGTCTTTTAGCTTAGCATATCATCCTCAGACGAATGGGCAGACATAAGTCTTGAATAGGAGCTTGGGGGATTTTCTGAGGAGCTTAGTGACTAAACACCACAATCAATGGGATCACATTCTGCCACAGGCAGAATTCTCTTATAATGATTCACTCAATAGAAGCACAAGGCAGAGTCCATTCCAAATTTTATATGGAATGCAGCCTAGGGGATTTTCTGAATTGAAAGATTCAGAACAAGCTGAATTCAGGAGTGTTAGTGCAGAGGACTTTGTAGAGGGAATGAAGGAGCTTCACAGCCAAGTCAAAGAGCAATTACAGAATTCAAATCAAGAATACAAGTGCAGAGTAGATCAACATAGGTGAGAACTTCAATTTGAAGTTGGTGATCTGGTTCTTGCACATCTGAGGAAGGAAAGGTTCCCAAGGGGAACATATAACAAACTGAATATGAAAACGATTGGACCATGCAAGGTCATGAAGAAATTTGGGACAAGCGCATATGAGATTGAAACCCGATGGGATCGGAATTTCACAGATATTCAATGTTGTGGATTTGTACCCTTACAGAGCTAAAGAAGTAGGAGCAGAGGATGAACATACAAAATTTCAATGGAAAAAACAAATTCCTATAGCTGAAAAGCCGCAGATGGAAAGCATAATTGACAAGAGGATTAGCAAAAAGACCAGGAGGAAGGAGTATTTTGAATACTTGGTCAAATGGAAGGGACATCCAGTTGAAGATGTTAGTTGGGAAGATGAAGCAAAAATTCAGAAGCATGGACAGACCTTGCAAGAGCTCATGAACAGGAGTTCATGAAAATTTTCAAGCAAGGGAGTATGATGTAGGAGCATCATGCAAAGCCAAAGCACGCGACTAAGCCAAATAAATAGCTAGACGCGCGGAGGAAGAAAAAGAGCACGTTTTCATAAGAACCATTTTCAATTTTGAACTTAAAAGGCATTAATGTAATAGTTAGGAAAAATGCATACTTTGCATTTATATCTTGGAGGTTGTAAACAGATCTTGAGCAATTGCTCTCATCTATAGAATATTAAGGCATTTAAGTTTGTTAAATGTAAGAGTAGGTAGATATGAATGTTATATTAGACAGTTATAGAACATAGGAGGGAAAACGGATATAGACACCCTCACTCTTATATTATTGTATCATTAGCATAGCACATAAGAAGAGAGTTGTAGCAAAGAGTTGAAAGGAAAAACCCCATGTACATGAGCTTTGAATTAATATATGAAGCTCTGAATCAGATTTCATGGTATTATGATGTTTTATGTTTATCCATGGTAAATGGTATGCTTATAGTTGTTTATTCTCTCCGTTATGCATTTGTTTTAATACTGTCTGTATGTATGATTTCATATTGAATGTTTGAAGTCTGAGAGAGAGAGAGAATGAGTTTCAATTGTTTCTCTTCCTGAGTGAGAAGTTCCTGCAAGGAGTGCAGTGAAACGTCCGCAAGGTGTGCATTGACAAGAAGTTTGAGTTTTATCTCAGAAAGCTCAAGAGAGATACTATTGTTCTCATTCCAGCAGAAGTGCAAGTGGAGCACAGAAGCCGTGCAAGGTGTGCACAGGCTATTCAAGGCCTTAAACTTATCAACTAAGGTTGAAAGATAAAGGATTGTTGTTGCAGAGGGTGCACAGTGTTGAAGAATCAAATACTTAGAAGTATTTGAAAGATTGCCGCAAGGAGTGCGTGCAGGAGTCCTTTTGAGACTCAAGTTTGCAAGTGAAAGCTCAAGAGGGTTAGTGTCTTTGAAGTGTTAAAAGGGAGACAGAGTGAAGTCGCTTTGCAAAATCCAAGTTCAGATGAGGAACACTGGTTCAATTCACAGAAGTCTTCAAGGAAGGAACGAGTGGTTGAAATTCTCTGTGGAGAACTTTCGAAGTCACGAGGAACATAGGATCTAGAGATGTTGCAAGGTGGATAGGGGAGGACAACCCATTACTTTGGTATCAGGAATCAACGTGGACCATTGATCATGATATTTTTTGATCCATTAGATCATTTTGGTAATTCAAGATTCGGGATACCGGAAATCCTGATGACAAGGAGCCAAGGGCCTTTGCATTGAAAAACCACGGAGTTGCGAAACATGAAATATTATGAAGTGGTGTTTCGGCATTTCGGTGTTTTGGGGTTTGAAAATTCGAGGATTGTGGTGATAGTGGTTTGGAATGGAGATTCTTGAACTCCCGGTACCCAGAAGTTTGAAATCACATGGGTCGTCGGATCGGAAGGGCGACTATTGGCTGTTGATTCCATAGGGGAGTTGTTTCGGAGTTTGGGGGTGTGAAAGACGAGAAGCCTCGTGTCCGGATTCATGAAATCATGAAATCTGAAACCCCTATGAAGTGAAAAGTCCATTAGGAAGCCAACCTTTGCTGAACACATCGATATTCGACATTTCGGTGCTTTCGAAGAAAAGGGATCGGGGTTCCTTACTATGGAATTCCTAAAGTTGCAAAACACGATACAGGTGTGGAGGAGGACGTGATCAATCATTTCAGGTTTCGGCATTTCAGGTTTCAGTGGGTTGAAGAGCCGAAAACTCGACAACGAAAATCGCAATATCGCGAAACCCGAAAGCCCGAATTAGGAAGGGTGTGACTTTATTGTGGTGAAGGAGACTTGGGTGACACCTTGTGTTTGATCATGTGGGCACACTCATAAGGACCTGTGGAGTAACACCATTGTGTGTGTGTGTGTTTCCATGTGGGGAAATCAAAGAGTCAATTAGACTCAAGGGCAGATTTAGAACGATCCTGTGTAGATCTCGGCCTGAGGGCTGGAGGTCTGCATCACCTTGTCACTCGCAAAGAGCCTCAACCCATTCCTTTGGGTTGAATGGTATAATCGTTTACTTGTAATTAGTTAATTCTGTTATCTTTCATTGTATATTTTTTCATTCACTAATCTACAGGTGGTTTCCCCTAAAGGGGCCATGCAAAAATCAGGAAGCTAAAAACACTCAAAAAATCTCAAAACACATGAAAATAAAGTAGGGTTCTGCCCCATACACTCAAAACAAAACCTATGCTATTTATCTATATACATACACATTTTATTTAGCCATGTCATATATGTCACATACATATTTTAATTGTTTTTGTAGAAAGTTTAAGATAGATTTCAAATTCATTGACTAGGAGGCACACTTGTGAAAGCAATACATGACATCGCCATGTGGATAGTCTGGTCCTTTATTTCAAGGAATTTCAATTTTATAGGATTCTAAGTGTCAAAGTGAGGGAGTCTTCATCATGAGCCCCTCAGAAGTTATCTAGTTAGTATAAATCGAGTGGTATTTCCTTAGTACCACACGATCAAGGAGTTGAATAGCTCAACTTGGTTGGAATACTACTCTTCTAGGGTAAGCTCATATAAAATTCCCTTTAGGGGGGTCCTAGACATCTTCCTTTTTGTAGCTATCCTTCTTCCATCCAAGCGGTTTTAAGAGCCCAAAATCACTAATGACAAGAAGTGGATAATCCATGCTTCTCTGAAATGAATGGGGCACTCTTCAACCTAACCACCATGGTCTAATAAGAATACTCTTATCTTACTGGTTGGCATAATTCCAGGATGTGTTTTCCTGATTGGGATAACCTTCAAAATAGTGTGGTGGCCAAGGCATGTGTTAATAACAAAAAATTCACCAATAAAATACAGTTAAAGTCAAACCTTTTGTCAGTCCACCCTTCATCCATGAACCGAAATTGAATTTGTAAATACTCTCTCAAACATAGCTCTAACAACTAGTAGAAAGGTTGTCCATTTCCATTTACAACCCCCTTTTTTATTTGACAATCTTTTGGGATCACTTCTTTGGTCACCCTGAGGGGTACCAAGCCATTTTGGGCTTGTTTCCCTGCCTTAAAATCTTTGAACAACTTGTTTTTCATAATTTATAGCCATTTGAAAAGACTTGGTTGTAGATTTTAAGCCCATGTTTCACCTTTTTTTTTTAACTCTTTCACTTGAGGCATTTATTGGTTTATTGTCCAAAACCTTAGTTTACACCGAGAACCCATTATGGGCCATTTTACAAGGCTTTAAGGGGGAGCACATCTCGTTGTTCACTTTATTTAGTTTTTTTTCCATAATTTTTACCCCGCATGCCATTTTGGTTATCCAGGAAGTTGAGTAAGGAAAACCCCCCGGGTGGGTGGTCCTAAGAAATACTTCTCGTAAGTCTTTCACCTCTCCTTTTTCCCCTTCATTACCACCTCAGGGGAAGGACCACCTGAGGTGTAGGTAGTCTATGCCTTGTTCCGAGTATCAAAGAGGTTGTAACCAGATTCATAGCCGGATAGGTTTGATCTGTTCCAACTGATAGATTTTTCTTATAACATGTCCCTTTTTCTGGCGACCATACTAGGGAGATTGCAATTCCTTTTTTAGTTTTTCTTGTATCCTAAACTTGTACTGAGCATTGGACCCAAATTCTTTAGGGTCCTTTTCCCACTTGTTGACAAAAAAATTTGGCGTGGTATTTCAGTGATCCTTTGGAATTTTTTTTGGTACTTGCTATATTTGAGTTCCCTTGCAGTTCCATTGCATCTGGGATTCATAAATATCATTGATTTTTTCTTTCCTCTTACCTTGTCAGTTTTTTATTTTACTTGTTCAAACTCATGTGAGAAGTTATAAATATTTCATACTTTACCTTCCACTTTGAGAAGAACAAAAATTTAATCAACGTCGTGCTAGAAAGAGTAGGATTGTTGGTGTGATACATATGTTGTACTTAAAGTAATTACTTTATCCCCTTGCAATTTGGCAGGGAAGAAATATCCTAAGCCTAGGGAAACATTGTTCCCCGGGAATAAAAGAAGTCAAAGTTCATGAAAGAAAACAAGTAGCGAGACACATACATCTGGGAAACCAAAGAAACTCATTACACCTTTCTCATAAGATGAGTCACCCTCTTCCTCTTATCCTATTCAAATCCCATGCTAAAGAAACATTAAATCAATCCAACAATAGTTACTAACCCTTAGGTTGTTCCTCTCATCGTTCCAACAACTTTTGTTGTTCCTCCCATAGTTGTTTCCATGGAAATGCCCTAAAACCTAAGACTCCTTTGAGGTTTCCCCGACCTCATCATGACATACCTGCAGATGCCCCAAAAAAGCTCCCTAAGTTCAGTGGCACTAGTAAATTGAATTTCTAGGAATATATTCAAAACTTCTACGATGCATTATCACTTATGGACATAACAATTCTTGATGTCATCATTAGACATTTTGTAAGAACCTTTGAGGGTGAAGTAGTGAGATGGTATCGCTTGCTTCCAAATGATAGTATCCCAAATTGGGACACTATGGTCCAAGAATTCAAGAAGCATTTCCAAGGGGCAGATGATGTGGCTTCTCTACTCATGGATTTCACAACCATCTCATCCATGAGGGGGATCAATTTCGAAAATTTAATCAACACTTTACCTCAACCTTGACTAGGATCCCAACTAGTTCCCAACCATCTTGGAACAATTTGTTCCATTACTACATGACCTCTATGAATCCAAATGTAAAGTATATATTTAAAGATAAATCAATACAAACTTTAGATACGACCAAGGA
Organism: Picea glauca; assembly: GCA_000966675.3. Taxonomy (NCBI): domain Eukaryota; kingdom Viridiplantae; phylum Streptophyta; class Pinopsida; order Pinales; family Pinaceae; genus Picea; species Picea glauca. The sequence goes on from JZKD02S0579704.1 coordinate 148,285, forward strand.
TAGCTCCCTGGAAATTGAGAGAAACATAGAGGAATCTGGCATGATTCCCTCACCTTTAGCACAACCTCATTTTAATGGGAGACCCAAGAATGAGGTACCTCAAAACAAGGGTCGTCGATATGAACCCCCACCTACCCAAACTTCAAGGACTGAAGAAAGGGAAATTTATGAAACACTCAAGTTGTTAATGAACATAAACAACCAAATACTTTCCCTTAATCGAAAGGTGAATGACTTGCAGTTTACTACTCCTATGAGGCAAAGGCCTCCTTTTCCTCCTACACCTCCTCCTAGGAAACATGCTACTGAAGTGGATTGGTGCCACTTTTTCCAAGACTTCCATGATCCCCGAGTATTTTTACTTGTATACACGTCACTTGGAATTGTCTAAAACCGACAAATCCTCACTACCTCCAATGAAAAACAAGCTTGCTTCCACTTCCCAAAGAAACCAAGTTAACATGGAAAACTATATTCCCTGTGATAATGATCCTCTTTCTTTCAGAAGCTTTATTGTAGAAACTAGGAATCAGTCCCCTAAAACCACTCTGTAAGGGGTGGAAGGGACCAAAATTGATCCCAAGGACAATGAAAAAGGAAAAATTCCTATGAATGGTAGATTACCTTCCCCTCCAAGGAACAGGGTTCTGTGGACTCCAAACAAGGTAAATTTGCCTAATAATCCACCACCCTGCTTCCCAATACCAGGATCTTACAACGTCATTGAAGATCTAGTGAAGGTCCCCATCCACATGACATTATTAGATGATCTTAGGACACCTACTCAATTTGAAAACATTTTGCGTGTTCTACAAATAGAATAGAGAGTTCCTATTTCCAAAGATACCTCTTCTCAACCTAAGGAGGCATATGATGTTATTGATATAGACCCTAGGGTTCCTTCTTTCTAAATCTCAATTATGATTTCTGATTTTGTGCTCCATAATTGTGTCGCTGGCATAGGAGTAAAGCACAATGTCATGCCCCTTCGATTCATGAGGAGACTGGGCCTTTAATGCATGAGCCCATGTAAATATATGTTAGATTTTGATTCAAGGATTGTAGAAACCGTTGGTTACATCAAGGACTTATCCATTACTTTCAACCAAGCTCTAGATGTGAGAATTCTCATAAACATGATCATAGCAGACATACCTGAAGCATATGGCATGCTTTTAGGGAGGGAGTGGTACACCAAAGTAAAAAATGGTTGTTACTTCATGGAAGGAAACCACTTCACCTTTCCTCATAAAGGTGTTGAAGTTGTCATCAGAAGAGAACCAAAATACTAAGAGCAGGTTGTACCTTCTTCCTACAATAAAAAACATGTGTCTTTTCAAGACACGGGGATGGGTACATATACTGTGTTATCTGAGGAAGATGCACATGCCCCTCCTTCTGAGTTGGTAGAAATGTTGTGGAGAATGGATTTTGATGATGCTAAATCCAAGCATGGATCTGGGGCTGGGGTCCTTTTGTGTGATCCCAAGGGAAAGGCAAACCCTTTCTCTTTTTGATTAAAATTTCCTAACACTAATAATATGGTTGACTATGAAGCGTTAGTTCAAGGCCTCCAAAAGGCCTTAGACTTAGGAATTCGTCATTTGTTGGTTAGTGGGGATTCTGAATTGGTTGTGAATCAAATAAAAGATAAATATGAAGTTCATAACCCACGCCTCAAACAATACCACCTAAGGGCTAAGGAACTTATTGAGAAGTTCTTATATTTCAACATTCAAACTATACCTAGGCCCGCAAACCATGTAGTTTATACTTTGGTTTTGGTTGGTTCTTACTTCACTTCAGATTTCATAAGGTCTATCGAAGATATAAAAGTCCAAATTTTTCATAGACCTACATTACTTGATAGTGTGGACTCTTGGAAAGTTTTTGATACTGATGAACAAATATGTAGGTTCTTTGAAAACAAGGAGGAATTCAAATATTTACATATCATCCATGAGTTGGAAGAGGAAAACGGGGACATAATCCAATTGAATAAAAATAAAATTCCCCTTAGTTTGTATGTACTGAAATCCATGTTTGATTCCAATGATGCCACTACTTTTGCACCTAGTATTGATAGTGAATCTGTTAAGAAGGTGCAAGAATCCATCCCTATAAACCTAGGAACTGAGAAAGATCCAAAAATAGTTTATATAGGGTCATAGTGTTCTCCTTTTGATATCGCTCAATTCACAGAACTCTTGACAGAGTTCAAGGATGTTTTTCCTCGGTCTTACGAGGATCTCAATGTTTTCGATATGTAGGAGATAGTCCATGCCATACCCAAAATCCATGATTCAAAACCTTACAGGAAGAGACAAAGAAAGAACAACCCTACTTTGGAACAAACAATTAAGGATGAATTACACAAGATCGAAGCATCTAGGGTCATATACCATGTCCGTTACTCACAATGGGTATCTAATTTGGTTCCCATTAGGAAGAAAATTGGTGATATTTGTTTGCGTGTCAACTTTCAACATTTGAATAGGGTGTCCCTAAAAGACAACTACCCCGTCCCACTAATGGAAGAGATCATCCAACAAGTCTCTGGGGCTCAAATGATGTCCCTTGTAGATGGTTTCTCATGTTACAATCAGAGATCCCTCAAGCCTTCTGATATTCATAGAACCACCTTCACTACTCATTGGGGCACATATGAATATAACAAGATGAATTTTTGCTTGATTAATGTCAGGAATACCTTTCAATGTGCCATGGACATTGCTTTCAAATGCTTATTGGGTAAGATGATTGTTTTCTACTTCGATGACCTCACAGTCTTTTTTAAAGAACAAACTAGTCATTTTGATCACCTCATGCAGGTTCTTCTTAGATGCAGGGGTGATTTTAAGGATGGAAATTTATTTTAAAATGTAGAAACCTTGGCGAATCTTACTAATCCTTCATATGCCAACTATAAATGTTTGGCTACATTTTTGTAAAATTATTCAAATTTCTAAGGATTTTATATAGTTTGCATAAAATTTTGGCGATTTTAAAGTTAAAACAATTCTATCGTATAGAATTTGGGTGAATCATTTTTAGAATAGAGAATATTTCTTTGGGAAAAACCATGGAAAATTATCCCATGAGAGAAATTTAGCCCCTAAAATGATCCCTACTTAGATGTCGTAAGTTTGGCATATCATTAAATCCTACGAAGACCATTTTCGGTGTTATGGAAGGAAAACTTTTGGGTCACATCGTCTCTCGAGAAGGTGTCAAAGTTGATCCTGAGAGAGTGGTAGAAATAAAAAATATTCCCTTACCTACTAATAAAAAATAAATGCTATCTTTCTTTGGAAAGATAAACTTCCTGAGACACTTTATTCTTGATTTTGCTCAAGTAGTCAAACCTCTAAATTAGCTTATGAAGAAGGACATTCGTTTCAAATGGGACCCCCCTACCCATCAGTTTTTTGAATCCATTAAGTGAGCCATTGCTTATGCCCCTCTGTTAATCAGTCCTAATCCCTCTAAATACGTTGGAATGTACACTAATTCATCAGAGGAGACAATTTATGCAATCTTATTGCAAAAGGATCATGAGGAAAAATCTTAGGCCAATCACCTTCATGAGAAAGAATTTGAAGACACACCAAGTGAACTATTCTACACTATAGAAACAGGGTTATTCTTTGTATGAATCCTTGGAGCAATTCCGACATTACATCCAAGGCCAAAAAGTTCAGGTTTTTGTGCCTAGATCTCTCTTAGTCACTACCTTGAATCAAACCAAATTGCATAGTAAGTGGTCCAAATGGATCATGCACATGAAAGAATATGACTTGGACATTAAACCAATGAAAACCATAAGAGGGACAGGGTTGGATGAATTTCTAACCCAATCCCACTCCTTAGTCATAGTTGAACCAACTCAGGTAGATAACTTGATTTCTTTCGAAGAATTGGTTAACGAAATTGAGTTAGCCTCACAACCATGGTATGGACCTATCGTGTATTTTATGATCAATGGAATTTTCCCACCAGACATGGATACTAAATCCAAATGAACACTTTATTTACAATTTGTCTAGTATGTTTTACAAGACCAAATCCTTTACCGAAGAGACCTTGATGGGATTTTTTCATAATGATTGACTCTTGACCAACCCCAAATGGCACTTGAACAATGCCATTATGGGGGTTTTGGAGGTCATTTTTCATCCAAAACCATCGCAACAAAATTTTTACATGTAGGTTACTTTTGTCCTTCACTCCACCAAGACGCCCATTTACTGGTTTGAAAATGTGAAGCTTGCCAAAGCTTCACTAGGAAGCAAAAGTTAGTTTCCTTACCTCTTAGGCTTATTGAATTCCAAGTCCCTTTCGAACGATGGGGAATGGACTTTATTGGGCTAGTTTCACTGCCTTCCATCATTGGTCACATATTCATCTTAACAACTATAGACTACTTCACAAAGTGGGTTGAAGTAATTTCTCTTAGGAATGCTACGAGTTAATAGGTGGTAGAATTCGTTGAACATAACATTTTATCCCATTTTGAGACCCCTGCTGAGATATTAACTGATAATGGATCAGCTTTCATGTCTGATGTCATGCTTCACCTTGGTGTTACATATGGAATCCAACTTTTTCGATCTTCCACCTATTACCCCCAAGGTAATGGATTGGTTGAATCCACAAAAAAAAATATGATTCGGATCCTTAAGAGAATGGTCTAAGATAACAAGTTTGATTGGAACACAAAGTTAAAATTTTCTTTATGGGCTGATTGTATAACCCCTAAGACATCAATAAGTCAAAGTCCTTACACTATGTTGTATGGATCCCTTGTTGTCCTGCTTGTTCACTTACAAATTCCATCCTTGAGGTTGGCTATTGCTGAGGCAGAAGATGATTTACAACCTTTACAACATCGTTTAGACACACTCATCAAACTAGAAGAGGTAAGAAAAGACGCATTCCAACACCTCCAAAAGAAGAAAGGCATTGTTAAACGTTCCTTCGATAAAAGATCCACAATGGTAAATTACAAAGTAGGATATGATGTCATGTTGTGGGACAAAGCACATGAGGCCCCATCCAAACATCGCAATTTTGATTCTTTATGGTTGGGTCCTTACACAATATATGAGGTTTTGGGGAAAAATGCTTTCAGATTAAAAACCTTGGATGGCAAACCACTTCAATTCCATGTGAATGGTCATCACCTAAATTTATTTTACTCCATAGAGACCTCGTCATCTTGTACATAAGTCACCACTTGTTCTTTCTATGTTTGTATGTATTCATTGTTGTTGATTTTCCTTCTTGTATGTATTTGATGTTGCCATTTTTATGCTTGTATATATCTCCTTAATTTCAATTTTGAGCCTTTTTCCTGCTTGGCTTCAATTTTGAGTCTTTTTTCTTGAATGATTTTGATTTTGTGTATAAGCCCCTCTTTGATTTTTCCCTTGGTTTTGGTCTTTTTAATTTTAATTTCATAGGTTGTCTTCTTTTTGGTTTGTCTGGTGTTCAATGGGAAGGGGATTGTTCTTATTGTTGAATGGTTGTTTGAAAAGAGTGAACTCCTAGGATCCATTTCATCATGCTTGGATTACGAGAAACTCTAACTGAATCTCATCTTAAATAGGAGTAAACCTAATTTTTATTTAAGCAAATTCACTGGGGAAAGTCTAAGGAGGTAGCATATCATTCTCTGGTAAATGTTGAAAACCATGATGGAATTATGGCTTACATAGCTATGTGATTGCAACTGCACTTTACCTGACCACTTACAATCTGATTTTTCCCAAGCAATGATTGTTTTCCTACGAAGTTCCATCACTTGTGAGCACTGGATATTTCAACACCTACTACCAAAGCTTTTTTATATTTCTTTACCCCCTTGTTTAATTGGTTTGCTTGCTAGTTTTTCTCCAGTCGGTCATTGATTTCAAAAGATCCTTGTTTTCTTGTTTGTGTGTCGAGAATTGAAGGTATGCATAATAATTTATGTTGATCCAAGGTTCACCTTAAGCCTTGATTCTCATAGTTAATCCATAATCTAGGTGAGGGACCCATGTCACTTGTGACACATTGCTCAACAAAACCCAAGTCATTATTCCCATTCTTCTATCTTATGTGAATCTCAATATAAATTATGTTGTATATCTTTACTGCACCACTTTCATTCTTTGATTATCCCTCTTGTGAAAAATGGTCCTTATACTTCAGTTGAATCCCCCCCCCCCTCACCCACCTTGGTCACTTTGAAAGTATAAATTTCCATTGAGTATTATCGCCTGTCACACGGGTGATCCCATCATTATACATGATTTGGAAGAAATTTCCCCTCCGGTGCCAAGAATGTTGAACCAAAAATCTACTTTGTGCTCAACATGGTGTTTTACAGCTTCATTCCTCCACAAGCATCCATTTGTGCTATGGTTCCAGTCAAAGACAATGGTGGGGATCATAGTTACTATGGCCTCTACCCTTGAAACAATATTAGTTGTCTATCTTCATAGGGTTGTGATCTAAGTGTGTAAAGACTTATCAAACACTACAGAGTATCAGGGAACAAGGTCAAGTCAGTTGGAAACAGTTCTTGGTTGTTACATTCAATTGGGTTAGTGCTTCCAGTATCAGTTGAGGGATAATAAGGTAAAATGGACACCAAAGTCATGATTCTCCCTTACCTACTATCACCTTATGGGAAGTAGTATAACAACCATGGTCATTGAAATGTCCATCAACATCTTAAATGGTACCCAAACTGGCCCATCCCAACCTTGCTCAGCTTGTCATGGGACCATGTTCTTTTCCCCCCAGGGGAGGCCTTCCCAGGGTAATTTTTGAGTTTTGAAACCATCCCATGTCATAATGCCTCATGTCAAGGCTATTCAGTTCATATTTCATTAGCTAAGCACATAGTTTGCAAAACATTTATCATTGGTCCCTTTCTCCTGTCACTAGGCGGGTCCCTTGGGGACGGGGTCCTATCGCAAAGGATAAAAATAAGTCTTGTCACATTTTTGGAAATTAAATTATTCCATATTGTAGGGATCAGTAAAATATTTCCAATGGGATATCATGAGCCCAAGTCCGATTCTTTATGACCCCCCTACAGAGGACACAAAGTTAGCATCACCTGAATGGCCAAAATCAATAACTATGACTTCTTGGTCTGATCATGCTCATATTTTTGTTCGAAAATGAAAATAAAACCTACATGTGGTGTAGGGAAGTGTGATTTATTTCCAAAAATATATCTCGTGCTTCTTTTCGACCCTCGGTTGGTCAGAACGAGCCTTCGCAAGTTCATGACCACTTTTGGACATCAGATTGCTTGTAGTTGTTCGAGGTTTAAAAATTGTTGGTAAAGAGTTTTAAATAAGATATTCAATGATTCCACGTTGCAATGGATTCATATGTATTTCTAATGGCTCCTCATTTTCCTCATTCTGACCTCGGATGGCCTGATTAGAGCTGTCACAAGTTTGTCAATTGTTTCGGGAAAAGGGGGGAAACCATCTCGCATAACAGGGTTTCATGACAGATAAACCAGCCATTAATGGCCCCAACACACAAATATATGGCCACTGTGTCTAATTAATCATCGATACCTTTCCTATGGTACTTCATTTTCCTCTATTGGATATCGTATGGTGATATGGCGCCTTTTGCAAGATTGTGTTTCATGTGGGCCCACCAACAAATTAGGGGTTTTAAGCGACAACTTTTTCGGGCTGAATTTGAGGTGTAAGGTGTAATTATTCCATATTAGTGACCACATATTCTCGGTGGGCTCATCGAGACCTTTCGAACAACGTGATTTGCGTCCATTTTCGACTCTATCACATCGGGCAACCTTTTTGGGGCTAAGTTAAAAACAACAAGGTCAAAGTCAAACTTTGACTTGGCAACATTTTCGAGAAATATTAAAAGGTAGTGGAAAAATAATAAAAGAAATCAGAAAATTCAGACAATCATAGGAAGGGCACGCAGCCTCACTCATGCAATATTAGGGAAATTTGATTTTTGAAAAATTAAAAAATACAAAACCCTCTCACTCCCCTCTCTCAAGTCATTTTGGCATTTTGGAAAAGGGAAGAGGGATCTCTGCAACAGGTCTTCAATGGCTAAGGAAGGATTCCTGATAGCAATTCCAGGTCTGCATTGGAAATCCAGAAATAACCATGCACCAACCTTCAAACACATAGCCAAGTAACCCCCCCTCAATCCCAATTCAAAAGGAAAGAAAACATTTGTTGGTTATGGTGGATTTTTGTATGGAAAATTATTGTTTTTCCTTCAAAATGTTGTTTTTCTTCATATGAGATATGATAAATATATTATTACAATGATGAGTGTTCCATATATAGGTAACATATGATGACCATCCATGAAAGTATGTGTCCCTTGAATAATCAATAAATATTTATTATTATCATTTACTTTATTATATAAGTTATTTAATAATCAATAATCATATTATTATTTATCATTCTAAGAGAATTTCTTCCCAATGTTTTCCAAACATCAACAGTCCCTCTCAATGAGGAAGACATTCTGCATCATGCCAATATTGTCTCTAAAATATGCAAACCTCGCCCTAGACTCATGACACTTGTCTGTAAGTCTTGGGAGATGTTTCTCTCCAACCTGAACCGAGGAGAAACTCCTTATGCGACTCTCCCTTTTGAGCCAATTGAATCTCTCTAAGATCAGGCTCAGTCTGGGTCCACATGTAATATCATATAATATCTTGAGTCTTTATCATTCCCTTTCAAATCACCATGACTAGGACAAAGACTACACCAGGATATTTCACCACAAGTACACACATGTGAGTGAATGTCATCCTGATGCTAACTAACATGTGAAAAAAACACTTCAAGCACCTCAAGTCCATATTATTGCTTATCATGATCAAGGAAGGACTACGTCTGGGCCCATTTACCACAAGTACACCTTTATGATAAATGTATCCTATCTCCCTTTGTCTGTAGCCCAATCTAGGAGAAGTTTTTCCCGATGTTGAAACACCAGCACTCCCTCTTATCTAGGGAGTTATTTTTCCATAGTAGTAGACAACTACTTTCCAGAGACACACAGTCTCTGCCAGCAGTACACAACTATGATTGTAGAAAAAGGTTTGTCACACATGGCACTCCCATGTGGACTTCTAGAGGCTACACCCTCTAGAAACACTAGGGTCAACTCCCTTGACATGTCCTCATTTTATTTACACAAGGGACATTGGGCTATAAGCCCAAATGCACTTATCCCTTCTCGAATAAGTGTCCTCACATATCAACTCAACTCAATTCACAAAGGAGTACGATCTGGAGAATGTTTGTCACACATGGCACTCCCATGTGGAATTCTAGAGGCTACACCCTCTAGAAACACTAGGGTCAAATCCCATAGTGTGTGATGTCAAGGGTCAACTCCCTTGACATGTCCTCATGTTCTCTCCACATGGGACATGTCCTCATGTTCTCTCCACAAGGGACATTGGGCTATAAACCCAAACACACTTATTCCTTCTCGAATAAGTGCCCCACTTATCCCTTCTTAGAAAAGTGTCATCATCAACTCAACTCAGTCACAGAGGAGAATGATCTAGAGAATGTCTCAGGAAGCTACAAACATCAAGACTCCCTCTCAGCAAGGGAGGCATTCTCTACCACACCAAGTTTTTCATGGAAGTACTTGAACTTCATCTTGGTTTGGTAAGAACATCAACAACCTGCTCATCTGTAGGAAGGTACTTCACCAATACTTCCTTCCTCTGCACCATGTCTCAAATGTAATGGTACTTGATCTCAATGTGGTTCGATTCTTCATGAAACACCGAATTATATGATATCTTCACACAAATTTGGTTACCATAATGAATAATGGTGGAATCCAACACATGTTTGGATAAATCTGCAAGGAGCTTGTGAAGCCACACTGCTTCACGGATTGACATACTTAATGAAATGTAATCTACTTTTGTTGTGGTCAAATCCACATAAGTATGTTTCCTACTACACCAGGAAACCATGGAAGATCCCAAAGTGAAGCAACACCCCAAGGTGATCTTTCTGTCCACTGCACTCCCTACCCAATCAGAGTCAATATATTCCTCACATATCATATCAATACTAGAAGTATATCTTAGACCATATCCAATTGTGCCTCATAGGTATCTCAACACATGCTTCACAACAATCCAGTGTGTTTATCAAGGCTGACTCGTAAACTGGCTAAGTGCACTCACTACATAACAAATATTTTGTCTTATGTTAACCAGATACATCAATTATCTAATCAGTTGTGTGTACATATTCAGATCAATTTTTTTAGAATTGGAAGAATACACACTTAGTTTCTTCATACTCATCACCATTGGTGTAGCCATGGGCTTCAAGTTTAGCATCCCAAACTTCTTCAATATCTCAACTGTGTACTTCCCCTAACTTAGGAAGATTGCATCAGTTCTCTGCCACACATCTAGTTCCAAGAAGTAGTGTATCATACCAAGGTCCTTCATCTCAAACTTAGAGGCCAATGCATACTTGCATTCAACAATAAGGCTATATGTATCGTTGAGGAATAAATCATCAATGTAGAGGACCAAAATCAAGGACTCACCATTAATGATATTTTAGTATAGGTTAGGATCAACAACACTTTTGTTGAATCCCAAAAATCATCAAGTGTCCATCAATACTCGCATACCAAGCTCAAGGTGGTTTCTTGAGTCCATACAAGGCCTTCTTCAACCTGCACACATGAGACTCCTTCTCATGTATCATGAAACCATATGGTTGCTTGATGTATACTTCTTCCTCAATCCCTCCATTGAGAAAGGTTGTCTTTACATACATATTATGTACTCTCCAACCCATGGATGTTGCAGGGGAAATGATCATCTAGATAGATCCATTAATAGAAGAAAATGTCTCCTCATAATCTATTCCCTCCACCTGAGAGAATACTCTAGCAACAAATCTAATTTTGTACCTCTCAATTCTCCCATCAACTATGTGTTTGATATTGTAGATCCATTTGGAAGTGACTGCAAACTTCCCCTCAAGTGTCGGAACAATATCAAACACATCATTCTTCATGATGGACTGATACTCCTCAATCATGGCATCTCTCCATATTGGATGAATAGTTTCCTCCTCATAACAGGAAGGTTTATAATCAATGATGTGGCTCATAGCTATGACATAGCATGAATATCTCTGAGGTATCTTTCTCTCTCAGAAGGTACCATCTCTTCCTGTCTCTCACTCAATCCGTCTCTGACTAGGGATGCAGATCTGGTATTCCTTTGAAGACTCATTGTACCCCCAAAATGTACCCTTTCTACCTAAAGGTTCTAGCTTGGTCCTTTTATCCTTGGGTACATGAATGTATACTGAACACCCAAATATCCTGAAGCATCCAACCTCAGGATTCACTACGGTGGAGGCCTTCCCAAGAGTCATTTTCCTCAAGAAATTTTGTTATGAACATACACTACAATCATGGATGCCACTGCCTATATAAACATAGCTAAATGATTATCATGAATCATCGCCTTGACTGTCTCAACAATATATTTGTTCTTCCTCTCTGTGACACCATTCCATTGAGGGTTGTGAGGAACGGTGTACTCCCTCTTGATCCCTACCTCAAACATCTCTAGGACACATTGAGGTTCCATCATGGAACCAATGTCACCCAATACATATTGAGGTTTCCTTGTGAAACCAATGTCTTGGTTCCTTCATCTAGTAATCCATTGATTACTCTACAATCAACTAGTATCATACTGCTACTACCATGCCATCGGTAGCTCAAATAATCTTCCACATTCTTTATGGATATGCTGCAATCAACCAGTAGCACATAGCTACTGCAATGTCATCCAATAGTACACAACTTTTTCCATGTCATAGTAGTACACAACTGTTTTCTAGTGGTACACAACCACTGCCATGGTCTCATGACTATGTAGTAATCCATTAGTAGCACATAGCTACTAGAATGTTTTCTAGTGGTACACGTCCTCTTCCATTGTCTCCATGACCATGTTGTGTTGTTTCTCCTCTCCCAATAGTCTTATTCACACCTAGCCACCCCGCATGGCATAGGAAATACTATGACCATAGACTCATACAAACCTAGCCACCTCACATGGCATAGGCAAGGCTAAGCTGCAAATCTTATTCACACCTAGTGCATTGATGTCTAGCTTGAGAATGTTATGGGTCAACCTTCCAGGTCCTCTTGATGAAAACTATGCAATAACAGGAGCATGATTGTAATTTGTGACCACCTCTATTTGATTTTATGTAATCAAATATCTCCATTGCAGACATTTTACTTACTGCAATCATTGGAAATGTACCGTAATCAAATGCTTCAAATATTTGTATATCATGCACAATGACCATGCATATGCCTCCCGCATCTTGGACTGTTATTTTCATGATATACCTCGATGTAGTTGTGAAATTCGTTATACAAACTACAACATTTCATTTCACTTTTCTTGTGTCTAATGAATCTAGAAGACAATTTCTTGTGGCTACTGGATAACTAGATTTGTCAGGAATGCTTCTATCATACACAAGCAGGTGCACGACCAAGTGGTTGAGATTCGACATGGTTATGCCCTTACCCATTGCCCAACACAATGTTTGATAGGAATTTCTGGTCAATTGAGGTCGCTCCAATCGTAAATATCCATGGCATGACATTGAAAACTGTTTGAGAATCAAGTCCCTCATTTCCCGTAGAGGATACAACAAGAATTACTTATAGCATGAAATGATCCTATGGCTATAGCATCCTTCAAAAAATCAGCTTGATTTCTAGACCAAACTCCAATTGATATGGATACAATATCCACTCCATCTTTAACTGCATCATACTATGAACGGGGGGTAGGGGACCCATGTTGAAGAAGATAATTCAAGACCAAAGAAAATACACAGTTAAAAAAAGAAACAACTTTCTTTTAGGATCCTAGGCCCTCCTATGAGGGAGTTATCCCATTCCTTCTCTGAAACCATGTTGTTTTTCTTCATATGAGATATGATCAATATATTATTACAATGATGAGAGTTCCATATATAAGGAAAATATGGTGACCATCCATGAAAGGATGTGTCCCTTGAATAATAAATAACTATTTATTATTATCATTTACTTTATTATATAAGATATTTAATAATCAATAATCATATTATTAATTATTATTCTAAGAGAATGTCTTCTCGATGTTGTCCAAACATCAACATAGAATGGTTGCTTTGGTGTTGGTTCAAATTTGGAATAGAATGTTGGTTCATGTTTTATTGATGGTGTGTCATATTCATTTATTTTTATGTGCACAAAATTCAAAGGGGAGGGGATTCGAACCCCTCTTGGGCACCAGGCCCAAGCCTCTAAGGCCCCTTTAGAGAATTAATTTTTTGATTTTGATTGAGTATGCATGCATGTGCATGGCCATTTGCAAGGCCTGGGATTTGAACCCCAACCCCCTCCCTTTTCCTTTGTTGAAAAGACCTAGAAACTGATCAAAAAGGAGAGGAGGGGGTTTGAACCCAAGACCTCCCTCTCCTAACTATTGAAAAAATAAAAAAAAACAATTGAAAAGTAAAAAATTATTTTGGTGGTGGTCTGCCACCCGTCCACCACTAGGGTGCCCCCACCCACCAAGCCTCCTCCTCCTCCTCCACGCACCAGTCTGCTCCCTCCTCTCCCCTCTTCCACCCTGTGCCCCCTCCTTTCCCCCCCTCCTCCTCAGCCTCCCCGTCTCAATTCCACGCATAGTCCATAAAGCCCACACCAGTATGCGCTCCCTTTACCCTATGCTCTGTCCTTCCCAACTCCCTCCATTCCCATACCTACATGCAACCAAAACCCCCCTCCTCCATGCAACTCCACCTCACCAAAAAATTATCCACCTTTGTGTGCACCCTTAAAACCTTGCACCAGTCTGTCTCCCTGCTCCTCCTCTCCAATCCCCCACACACACAGCACTAGCTCCCCTCTCCATACCCCACAACCCCCTC